>PJEM01012568.1:23798-46290 GCA_004023845.1 Helogale parvula | reverse complement strand
GGGGGGGGCGGCACCACTTCCACAATGGAGAGCAGGGGTGCGCTGGAGGGTTCAGACAGTGACTCCCAACCTCAGAGGACTCGCTGAGGCAGCTCACTGGAAACAAAGGGAATAAGGAGCCGGTCCAGGACGCCGCACAGCTGCACGTGTCCGGCGGGCAGAAGCAGAGGCGCAGGAGGGCCCTCGAGGCAGAGAAGATGCCCCCAGCAGGGGGCCTGGGAGGGCAGGCGCCCGAGTCCACGCTGTGTTCAGTCATCCGACAGGGCCGTGTGCAGAGGCCGGGCACGCTCTCCTGTTGAGCAGGTGCCCCACTAAACGGTAATCAAAACCTTCCTAAGGGGAAATTCTTCTGCGTCACCTTGCTCATAGGGACCCGTAGTACCAGGAGGCACGGCTGACACTCTGCGAACACATTTCCAGACAGACAGCTCCAGTCCCCAGCTACCTAGTCCGTCAGATGGGCGTGTCCCCCCGAGAAGGGGGACGAGGTGCTCACAAGGCGTATGATCCACCGATGGCAGGCCAGCCGCGCATCAGACACCGAAACCCACACACGCAGCCCTCAGGGCTCGGCCTTGGGCGGAAGACTGATGCTCCAGACGGGCGGGTAGTCGTATTTCTGGAACCCTTCTTTAAAATCGCCTTCAGAAACTACAGCTCGGTTTTTGGGTTATCTGCCATGGGGCCCGTCCTCTCCAGCGGTTTTGACCTGAAGCTAACGGGGAGCACGGTGGGTTCTGGAGCCATGATATCAGGCAGGTGATCCACACGGCTGTGCCCCACGAGGGACTCCGAGAAGGAGTCAGACCAGTGGTCGTTCTGTAGGTAAGTGTCTCACGGATTCGGCTACCACCAGGCTTCCTGAAGCAAACATTAGACACGCATATACAGTCTTCCAAGTACACGGCACAGCACGGGAGCCCACGAGCACCCCCACTGAGGAGGGCCACGAGGCTCACCTGCACGTGGCCACGCAGTCCACACGTGACGCCTCGACACTGACAAAAATAAGGGCCTTCCGGATAAACAATGATTTTCTTTCTCTTATATGCCTTCTCCTCACGGTATCCCCCCCAAATATAAAGGAAAAAATCAAATGTTTTTAAATTAGCTGGAAATAAAGCCTATAACCAGCTTGAAATTATACATATCTACACCTGAAGCAGTGGATGTGTGACCAATGTGAGTGGTAAGAAATTTTAAAAACAAACATGAAAACTTAATCTTGCCAGGTGCTAAGTTTTTTCAAGTGCGTATAAAATTAATAAAGTGTCACAAGGGAGTAAATACATTCATAATTAGTATGAGTGGACACAGAATGTACCGTTTACTTAAATAACGTTGGGCTCACATTCTCGAATTTCATTCAAAGCAGAATTACCCAAAGCTCACGCCCACCATGAGAAACCTGTATGAACAGAGATACTGCAGGAAAACCGGAGGCAGCCACCGCAACATGAAGCACAGATGACAGGGTAGAATAGCACCTCACATGTACGACACTAAAATACAGCCAGCATCAGTGCGATTTTTTTCATACTCATTAAAGCCCAAATCTAAAACTCCGCAGATCTGGGTACATCACTGAAGATCACTATCACGAGGTTCAGGGTGAACAGAGAATGGGAAAATCCACGTGATAGAACTTCAGTCGCACCGCGCCTCTGCTGTCCCATGGTTCGCTGTCACACAGTCTGGGCGCCAAAATGAAGTAACACCTCCGCGGGACTCAGCCTGTGGGGACCTGAGACCTTCCTTCCCCAACTACGCTTTCTCCTTCCCGCCGAAATCAGAGCTGAGGAGCTAACGTTTACTAAGGAAAACTATCAGGCACATGAAGTTTAATAATTAAACATACTTAAATTCCACACATTCCAACAAAGAACTATATATGTGTGTGTGTGTGTGAGTGTGTGTGTATAAAGATGCTTTGCAGATGGGAAACACACAGAGAAAACCCAGGGTTTCTTTCCTATGAAAGAAGTCGAGCCCGCGAGGACAAGATAAAATTTAATCTGCCTCTGAACCCAAAAGTCACCGTCACTTTACCAATGACGACCACAGGCACACAGCATAGGAGCTGGAGGCACGCAGGGCTAACAATCCCCGGATGAACAGAGGACAGCGCGTGGCGTCTCCTCCGCCTCCCGCCAGTCTCATCTGTAAGGAGGACAGCCTGCATGTTGCAGAAGGAAACCCGACAGACCTTCGACAGGCAGCCACAGCAGCGGACCGCTGAGACCGTGAAAACCATAGAGACGAGCCTGGCCTTCAGGCCCAGGAAGGTCCCCTCAGCACCCTGGAGCGAGAGGGGAAAATCACCACTGAGCGAGTGCTTCCAAAAGTCACGTGGGACAACATTAAGACCCGGAACACTCGAGAAGAAAATGTGAGCTAATGTGGAGGAGGAAACGGCACATCCTAGAGTGACTGGGATTTAGAGGTTGAGGCTCATCCCTACCAACGCCTGGGAAAACACTTAGAACCCACGGTCATGATCAGCAGGAGCTACAAGAGGCCCTCAGTGAACAAGTCACAGCTAGACGCACCTGTTCGGACGGGCTTTGTGAGGGAACTCCATTTTCACGGGCATGCTGAAGACCCGCTGCAGCTGCGGTCTTGGGCAGACAAGCCCCGTCAGCACCCACTGACCAAGCAGGGCTCAGAGAGGCGGGCTGTCAGAGGATGAGGGCCGGGCACCAGCTTGGGGGGCTGGGAATGAAAACCCAAGTATTTAACAGGGAGGCCAGACGGACGGAGTCGCTGTCCTGGGACTTCTGCAGGACCCTGCCCAGGCCGTGGGCCCTCCAGCCATGCCCCCCACCCGGAGCTCGGACACAGCCGGCGCCCAGGCATGCCTCCAGGGTGTGTACGGCAGGGGAGGAAATGCAGTGAGCGAGCAACAGCAGTGGGCAGAATTAGCGCCCCGGGTGAGAGCAGGTGCAGTGAGATGGTGCGGCCACACTGGAAGCCTTCTGAACCGCCCAGAATGGGAAGCCTTGTCAGACATCATGTCCAACTGGAAACAAGGATAAAGGGAGGGAAAGAGTGACCAACCACCCTCCGCCCGCCGAGGACGCCAACCATGCTGCAGACTGGGAGAGGTCTACAATTAGGTAAATATTCTGTGCCCCAAAATACTGTCCTAAGATCATAGTTTTTATTCTATCTAAAAATTAAGAAGAAACCATGAAAGCAAGTGGACTAGAAAATTCTGCCGTCCTAAAATTTTTTTTATGTTTTTTATTTTTTATTTTTGAGACACAGAGAGAGCACGAGCAGGGGAGGGTCAAAGAGAGAGGGAGACACAGAATCCGAAATAGGCTCCAGGCTCTGAGCCAGCTGTCAGCACAGAGCCCGAAGCGGGGCTTGAACCCACAAACCGTGAGATCATGACCTGAGCCAAAGCCAGACGCTCAACCGACTGACCCACCCAGGTGCCCCGATTCTGCCCTCCTAAACGCTCCCCTTAACCCATCATCAAAGGAGACCCAACAGGGGAGGGCAGACATTTTAAAGCTGCCATCCCTTACTGTGTGCGCACACACCCCACCGCTCCCCGAGGGCACAGGAGCGGGACCCTGAGCCGGGGAGGCCAGCGGAGTTCAGGAAAGACCAGGGAAAGCCCCTCCCTCTGGTACAAGGCCTGGGGACGGAGCAGGGGCAGCGGCAGCCTCAGAGAAAGAGCAGAGTGTGGTTACGGCAGCAGGCCGTTCCCATGATGATAAAGCTCTATTTAACCAGGACGCCCTCGCCCACAAGTAAACACCACGTACAAATGTATACCAGAGGGGGAGCAAATGCACAGTTATGGATGAAGAGTCAGGAGGGCAATCAGGGACTGTCATGCTCACACAGTGGCGTCCACACGCCACATCACAGCCTCAGATCAATCCAGGAAAGTGTGACGCTTACAAGGAGTCTGGACTCAGAATTGATAGTGCAAATGAAGACAAGTCCCAGAAAGTCTAACTTTAAAGTACAATCTTAGAGTCAATCTTAACGGCCAGAAGCTAGTATAAAAGCATCAGGCTGGGAGCACGAGCCCAGCATTTGGAAGGAGAGACTCCCCGGTGCCCTTCCAACCGTGGCGCCAGAAGATCCACGAAGGGAAATTTCCATACGGCAGCCCAGCTGCAGACGGTGCAGGACCAGAGGGCGGGAGCTGGCATGACGCTCCCGAGGGGCCCCTCCGGCCAGGACGACAGTGGAGTGTGAGCGCAGGGGGTCCCGGGGGTCCCCGCCGCCCCCCCCCCCCCGCCGTGGCAGGAGTACTGAAACTTGCCATTTCCAGATTTGAGAATAGACGTCGGGCAACTCTATCTAGAAGAGATTCAGCTTTTCAACAAGTTTACATCTGAGATTCCTGAATCCACTTTCCAATTTTCCTATGTCTGGGCATATACACGACTTAAAATTTCAAAAAAGGAAAGAGGTGTCAAAAGATATGGCTGGGAGCGCCTGGGTGGCTCAGTTGGTTAAGCGTCTGACTTCGACTCAGGTCATGATCTCACGGTTCGTGGGTTCAAGCCCCGCGTTGGGCTCTGTGCTGACAGCTAGCTCAGAGCCTGGAGCCTGCTTCACATTCTGTATCTCCCTCTCTCTCTGACCCTCCCCTATTCCCACTGTCTCTCTCTCTCTCTGTCTCTCAAAATAAATAAAGAACATAAAAAAATTTTTTTAATTAAAAAAAAGATATGGCTGTTTAATTGGTTGTATCATGCTAAATGACAAGAACATTGCCTAATATAAATATTAATTTTTATTTAAAGCGCCTGTCATAGGCCTTCACTTCACTATGCTTTGCTGAACTGTACCTCCCAGATGGTGCTTCTTTAGCCAATGGAAGGTCTGTGGCAATTCTGCATTGAGCAAGTCTATTGGTGCCATTTCTCCAACAGTATTTGCTCACTTCATGTCCCTGTGTCACATTTTGGTAGCAGGTGCAGCATTTCAAACTTTTTCATTACGGTCCTATTTGTTACGGTGACATGGTCAGTGATCTATTCTACCATAATGGGTCTCAGTGCCACACACACGCCCATGTGATGATCCACTTAATCAATACATGTTATGTGGTTCTGACTTCTCCACCCTTGGGCCTCCCTGCTCCCCCAGACACAACAATATTCGTATCAGGCCAATTAACAGCCCTACACCGGCCTCCCAGGTGTTCACGCTCTCTCACATTAAATCAAGAGCCAAACCTAATGAGCTTCGTGAGGAAGGCATGCTGAAAGCAGAGACAGGATGAAAGCTAGGTCTCCTGCCAAGCAGTCAGCCAAGCTGTGAACACAAAGGAAGAGTCCTTGAAGGAAATTACAAGTGCTGCTGCCGTGAACACATGGGTGATAAGAGTGTGGAGCGCGGGGCGCCCGGGTGGCTCAGGCGGTTAAGCATCTGACTCTGGTTCAGGTCATAATCTCACGGTTTGTGGGATCCACATCGGGTTCTGTGCGGAAAGCTCAGAGCCTGGAGCCTGCTTTGGATTTTGTATCTCCCTCTCTCTCTGTCCCTCCTCTGCTCAAGCTGTGTCTCTATCTCAAAAAATAAAATAAAATAAAATAAAATAAAAATTAAAAAAAAGAAAGATAGTGAGTTTAAACAGAGCTAGTGCAGATATGGAGAAGGTTTGAGTGGTCTGGATAGAAGATGATTCCCTTAAGCCAAAGCCTAATTCAGAGCAAGCCCCTGACTCTTCAACTCTCTGAAGGCTGAGGGAGTTGAGGAAGCTTCAGGAAACATCAGAAGTGAGTAGAGGATGGCTGGTGGGAGTAAGGGATGAAGTTGTCTCCGCACCATGAAACTGCAAGGTGAGGCAGCAAGTGCTGACGCAGAAGCTGCAGCCGCTTGTCCAGAGGATCCAGCTGAGACACGTCAGCAGGTGACCAGCAGCTTCTAGCTTGGAACGTGTACTGGAAGCCTTCTGTTGGAAGAAGATGCCACCCAGGACTTCATCGCCAGGGAGACGTCAGTGGCCGGCTTCACAGCTGCAAAGGACAGACTGACTCACTTGTCAGGACCCGGTGCAGCTGGTGACTAGGTTGAAGCCAATGCCCGTGTTCGATCCCGAAAATCCAGGGGCCCTTAGGAATGATACTAACTCTACCCTGTCTGTGCTCCTTCAACAGAACAACAAAGGCTGGGTGGGGGCACATCGGTTTAGAATGTGGGCTGCTGAGTATTTTAAGTCCACGGTTGAGACCTACCGCTCAGAAAAAAACATCCTTTTCACAATATCACTGCTCACTGACAGCGCACCTGGTCACCCAAGAGCTGTGACGGACATGGACAGTCAGATGATTATAGTTTTCATGCCTGCTGACACGGCATCCATTCTGCAGCTCATGGGTCAAAGAGCAAGTTCAACTTTTAAGACTTACAATTTAAGAAATACATTTCATGAGCCTCTAGCTGCCACAGAAGGTGATTCCTCTGGTGGGCCTGGGCAAAAATGTACATGGAAAACCCCTGGAGAGGACTCACCACACCAGATGCCATTAGAACACCTGTGAGTCATAGAAAGAGATCAAAATGTCAACATAAAGAGCGGTTTGGAAGAAGAGGACTCCGCCCTCATGGATGACTCTGAGGGATTCAAGACTTCACACAGGGAGTCGCTGCAGACGTGGCGGAGGAGCCAGAGACCGAGAGGCAGAAGTGGATGAACGGTCGCATCTCATGATCAGACTTGAACAGACAAGGAGACGCTTCACATGGATGAGCAAAGAAAGGGGCTTCCTGAGACGGAAGCTGCTCCGGGGCAGACACCGCGAAGGCCGCTGAGTGAGGACAAGGGGCTGAGAACAGGACGTCACGGAGTTGGGAAAGCGGCGGGAGGCGTGCGAGGATGGGCTCCGAGGCTGGAGCGGGTCCTGCGGTGGGCACAGTGCTGCCAAACTGCCCCGCAGGCCGCGGAGAAATCACTCCTGCAACGGAGAGCTGATCGATGGAGCAAACTTCCTCGCCGTCTGACTTGAATAAAGCGCCACGGCCGCCCAGCCTGGGGCCGCCACCCGGTGCATCAGCGCCTATGGGCATCGAGGCAGCCCCGCCCCCAGCAGAAGGACAACCACCCACCGGAAGCTCAGACAACAATTAGCATTTTTGAGCAATAAAGTATTTTTAATTAAGGTATGCATATTTTTGAGATAAAATGTTAATGCACACTTAATAGGCTACAGTATAGCACAAACATAGCTTTTTTATAGGGAACCAAAAATTCATTTCACTGACGGTATTCTGACATTTGCTTTACTGCAGGGGTTTGGAACCAAACCACAACATCTCTGAGGTATTTTATTTTAAATGATCCTTTTTCAGAAATAAACTATCAGTGTTAGTGCAGGCCTTGGCCATTTGTCATTAAGTGCCATGAGCTTCCAAAACACAGATAACACTCACCATTTTATGACCATAAAATATTTCTGAAAAGAGTATTGTTTGACTACCATCCCTGAGTGCGACAACTGTGTCGTCCCGAACTCCCAGTGGGCAGAAATACACTAATCTAATGGAAGGTAAGTTAGACTTGTGTATCAAAGCATCCTAACAAATAATCAGACTTTCCCCTGCAGCCACTACATCGACCCTCCCGGTTTTTCTGGCCAGAACCCTGAGACTTTATTTCCCAGAGACATGGACACTGGCTGAGTGCTGGAGCAGAGCGCCGTTCAGGATCGTCTACACTGAAAAGAGGATAAGAGGTTACTCTTCACAGTGAGCCTGAGGTCATCTGCCGTAAGCACTGGGGAATCAGTCGTGATTTGTTGTGCATGTCCATCAGGCAGTCAGTGACAAGGGGCCTGGTGGAGAACCGGCCACTCAAGGTAGAGAGAAAACGATGCCGCTGGCACTGCCACCTCCCTGGGCAACCCCAGGCGTCTCGGAGGAAGGGTGCAGGACCACTCCTACCATCGCTCCCAATCCCCACACCATCCTGACCCGGCGATCACACTGTCACCTAACTGTTCTGGGAGCAAGAGGAACCACACACGCCAAGTCGCCCTCCCTGGAGCCGCCGCACGCGGATGAACAATCACAGGCAGCCACGCCCGCAGCCTGGGAGAGACCCAAATCGGGTCTGTCGCCTTGCTCGTACCTAAACATGTGAAGGGACACACACTGGCTCAGACCCGCAGAAGACCAATATTCCTGGTGACCGTGGAAACGTACAGTGATTCATTGCCCCGATTTTATCAGTTACGTATGCTAACAGGTAACAAAAACCGTCAAGTGACCACTCGAGGTCTTGTATCAGTGAGTGTGCCCACGCCAGACTCCTGGAAACGTGCAAAATCACCACTGCAAAAACAGGCTTCAGATTCACCGTGGACTCAGAAGCAACTCTGGACTGATTGTTCTATGTCATTTACTCGCAGATGAAGAAATTGAGGGAAAGGCAGAATCATGTGACTTCCCAGAGCAACATGGCCACCTCCAGGCCAGAACCGGAGCCCGACGCTCCTGATATCCAGTGTTCCCTCCAGATGCCCAAGACAAGGCCTGCGGCCATAGGAGACGGCGCGGGGCGACGGCCCAGGCCCGCGTGCAGACCGGGTGCAGGGCTTCCTCCTGCCCGCGGCACCGCCCTCGGTCCTCAGCTCTTTGCTCGGATCACCGACGGAGACGAGCGAGTGAATCCCTCGGCGCGTCTGCCTCCGGCGCCCATGTGTCAGCCATCCCCGGGGTTCAAGCAGTACTCAGAGGATAGGCTTTCATTTATTTCAAATTCAATTATATCTGTATCTACTAGCAGAGCCACAGTCATGAAAGGTTCAGGAAGCTGTGAAATTATTGTTTCTACATAGATTTCAGAAGAATTACAGGAAACTGTGTTGAAAACATTGATGCAGGAGGCTGGGATTTCTTTCAAAAGTCTGCTATTTAAACAGTTGGTGGGATGAGAATTTATACATAACTGCCTTTTGAAATAATATCCTAATGATTTGAAAGAAGACAATTTGCATTTATTTACACTGAGCCAAACAGTATTATCTGAGGAATAAAATGGCATGTGAGTTATCAGCAGAGAATAATCTCTCAGCAAAACAGCCATGCACCAAGCAGCAAAAACCGCTCCCCTCGGAGGGCAGACACGTCCTCCCGTTCCGGGCCCCGGGCTCGGAGCAGACGCCCTTCCGTCCTGAGCCAGCACGGCGCGCCGAGCAGGCCTGCCAGGCCAGTATCTTTAACAACAGTTGCTATGGTTAAGACTGTCAAATACACTCCTTGTGATTTTCTGACTAACTCCCCAGCTTGTTGGGAATTCTGTATTTAACTCCCATTAAATGGTACGAGGCTTGCGAAGCTCCTATTTATAGTAAAAGGTGATCAGCTATCTTTGAACGTCTTCTTCTCTCATTCAACAACCCTGCCGGGCAGCAATGAGGGTGCTGGAACGAGAGACTCAGGAAACACCGGCTCCTTAAGAGAAATGTCCAAAGCAGACCTGGAGTTAAGGCCTCAGACTTCTTGCGCAGGTGATTAGAAATCCCACACACACCCCTGTGAGAAACTGCCGTGTAAGACTGATATACTTCAGAGTGACGATAAATTTACTTACCCAGAAAAACAGAATACCCATAATGAAAAACAAAATTAGATCTCTATCTTATCCCGTACCCAAAAACCTAATTCTGGGTAAATTAAGTATGTAATGGTGAAACACAAACTTTAAAACCTTAAGAAGAAAATAATTGGCACCCTTTATATCCAGGTACAGAAGTCATTCTCAAGCAAAATTAAAAAATAAAAACTAAGAAAGAGTAGTTGTTAAGTTTTAACTAAAATTACTGTTTTTAACATGTCAGGTGACAAGGGACACTATAAAACAGGTTACAAAAGAACTTATAGATGACAAGGATTAGTATCTCAAATACATAAAGAATATCTATATATTAATCAGGAAAAAAGATAAATAAACCAACAGAAAAATGAGCCAAGGATATGAACAGGTTATTAACATGAAATGAAATATGAAGTCAATAAACCCAGAAAAATATGTGCAGTGTCATTAGGAATCAAAAACTTAGAAACAAACAAATGAGGAGGGGAAATCACATTTTACATCAAACTGAAACTAAAGTCAAGTTGAAGATTCTCTTACCCTACAACTCATAAATTCTACTTCAAGATGTATCCTACAGTAGAGTCTCAAATTTTAGACTAGATCAGAATCACTGGGGTACCTGTTAAAACCCAGATTTCTGGGCCTCAAAAGCACAGTTTCTGACCCTAGGAGGTCTGGGGCAAGACTCAAGAATTTGCACTTCTACCAGGTTCTAGGTGATGCTGATGGTGCCGGACCTGGGGCCCCACTTTGAAAACCGCTGCCTAAGAGGGACACCGTTCGGGCGGACACAGGAGCGGCTCCCTGAGGCTCAGCTCCGCAGTACTGAAAACCCTGGACGATGCCTGAGTGCCCGAACTAAGCTGGGGAAAGAGAAACAGAGTCGTTTTCAAGAAGGCAGGAGCCACGCAGCGGACCCTGGGAGCTGACCCAGCCGTACAAGCAGACCTCGGCCTGCCAACACCAGCAGGGCACGCTGCGCGGCCTCTGTGGACACACGAAGAGCTCATCGACGGTGCAGCGCGCTGGGACCCGACAAACCAGAGGCACGACAGAGACCAGCTCCAGGACGCGAATGCGGTGACGGGATTGAGGAGTAAAAAGGATCCTTACGAATCACATCCTGAAGTGCTTTCTTAGAAAAAGTAAAATATGGAATACACTTGACACGACACTAACATTTAATAAACACGAGGAGTGGTACAGCGGGGAGCACCGGATTCGTCTCTACTCGGAGGTGTGCACTCGAAACAGCTTATGACAAAATGAAGGGCACAGCCCCTCAGTACTGGTTGTCGAGGAGCTAACTGCGCGTGAGCAGACGCACGCTCTACAAAAGCATCTTACCCAGACACGCCTGCTGTCAGGACGCCAGCCCGCGGACGCTGCAGCGAATGAAGAGCTGCCCCGCCAGCGGTGCTCCCTCCTCCGGTCAGCAGCTGGACGGCTGTGGCCTGCGAGGCACCGCGGGCCCCTGGCCCTCCGGGCATCAGTGTGCCCTGAGCCCGGGGCGCCGGACGCTGGGCAGGCAGAAGCTCGAGGAGGCCCTGGGGCACACTTACACGGGTGAGCTCTCAGCTAAACCGTAAGAAAGAGGAGAGATTTCTGTCAGGTCAGCGGGGGGAAGCGTCACCGCCCGCAGAAGAGACAACACGGTGCGAAGCAGTCACAGAAGGCGGAGCTGTTGCCCCGGAACCCAGATTCTCACACGGGGACCACTGGGATGGAAGACGGCAGCTGACACAGCAAACTAACGACTAAAGACACCCAGCAAGTCACACCACTAACCCAGTTGTGGGGGCACAAACCCCAGGGTCACCCAGGACTCCCCTCCTTCCGTCACACCCACATCCAATTAACCCAGCGTTCACTTCCGCTAGCTCTCCTGTCCGGACACCGCCTCCACCGCACCTGCCGTGAACCATCACGCCGTCCCTGGGCTGGCAAAGGTCACCGTCTGGCCCCTCGGCTCGGTCTGCTACAGCCTCTGCTCCGCAGACAGCAGCCGAGCAATGCTGCCAAATGCGAATCAGACCGCGAGCCCAAAGCGAGCCCACGGCTGCCCATCAAATGAAAACAAGACTCAGCATCTTTCCTGCCGCCTGGAAAGCTCTGGGCCACCCGCCCCTCCCCACACTCCCTCTGCCCCAGCTGTTCTCTGGACACGTCACACACGATGCCCCCTTAGGGCCTTTGCACTTAGGGCTCCCTGGGTCTGGAACAGTCATCCACCATGAGATGTGCAGGCCCTCACCCACCGCTCTGCTCGGCGAAGAGGTCTTTCTGTCTACAGTAATATCCCCCCCGCCCCCCGCCGTCACGCTCATTACTCCTTCTCTGTTTCCTTTTCTTCCTGGAAAGTACTGTTGTGTATAATATGATCTCACTGTTTGTTCACTTATTCTCTGTCTCAACAACTAGACTTTAAACAAGGATTTCTACCTGCTGGGTCTCCATCACCAGGAAGCATGCCTGGGACGCACATGAGACAAATGTCTGTGGAATGAACAAATGAGGGAATGAACATTCATCATGTTTACATTTCTGCAAAGAAATGAAGGAGAAAAATGACGTAGACACAAGCTCAGGGATTCGGGATTGGATGAGGAGGGAAACCAGGCATTTACCCTAACTCAACCTCCGCGGCTCGCTGAGAAATGCAGACCTTGTCCAAGTTCACCGCACGCCTTACAAAGCTATTTGTGCCTTGACAAGCAATGTTTATCCCATTAGAATGGAAAAGCCGCGGTGACAAACAGATGAAGAATCTTGGAGAAGTCGATGAAGCACAGGATTGTCTTTATTTTTAAGCCACAGCAAATCAGTCAAGAAGATTTGCCATTTGATACTATCAGTGGAGTTCACAGCAGCAATGAGCTGTTGGTAATTGAAGTGATTTTTCTGCAGAACCTGGGAAGTCATCCCAGAACCCCATTCTAATCTCTAGGCAGAGGCTTAGAAAATCTACCTAACAAAGGTCACAGCGGCAACGTCCTGGTTAGGACGACTTCAGGAACAGTGGAAACTCCTGAAAGTCATACGGAATCGGCATCAAAGGGGCAAAACAGAGAACAAAGAAAAAAATCAAGAAATATTTATCCTTCCTGGTTTCTTTCTTTAACTGGGAAACAATAATCTAAAACAAAAACAAAATCATCTTGGCTAACAATAGCTTTAATCTGTTTTTATCACCATTAACACTAAAAAGCTGGGAAAAGAGGCAAAACCTCAACCTCAGGAAGCCTCAGAGAAGCACCTTTCAAACCCCCCTTCCTGCGCTTGCGCGTGTGACACCACCATCTTAGCGCCGTCGGAGCCACACGCCCTTTCTGCCCCGGATCTGCTGCCACCGGAGGCCGGGAATGAGCCATCGGTCCTGCTGCTGAGTCCCAGAACCGGCCTAACCACAGGCCACGCAACATGGGGTAGTCTGGAATCCTAACATCGTCGCGGTCTTGTGGATCCACGCAGCTCATCACACAAGTGGTCACGTGCCCTGATGCCAAGACAGCGTCACAAGAGCCGCACATCCAGGAAAGTGACGCGTGGTCAGAATGCTCACACAAGCAGTCACTGGCTGACGGACTTCTGTGCTGAAGACGTGCTGAGCCCTGAGATCAGACCACCTTTGTTCAAACCTCAAGTTCTGCCAATAACCAGCTCTTCTGTTTTAGTAACCAATTTTTTAAGAGATCATTTTTAGAGCAGTTTCAGGGTTATAAACAATTGAGGAGAAAGCGCAGAGTTCACACATCACCCTTCCTCGGCCTCTCCTGACTCCCCTTTCGTGAACATCTTGCGTCGCTGTGGAACACTGGTCACGTCCGCCGAGCCGGTATTGACACATTATTATTGACTCAAGCCCCTAGTTTACATTAGAGTCACTCCTGGTGTTGGGCATCTTAGGGTTTGGACAAATGAATGATGACAGCACAGCAGGACACAGAGTGTGATGCACAGCATCATAAAACATCATGTAAGCATGATACTATTACAGTATCACACCGAGTAGCTTCACTGTCCGGAAAACCTCTGTGCTCCCCCCATTCATCCCTGCCTCCCCCCAACACTGGCAACCACTGATCTCTTTCCTGTCTGTGTAAATACAGGATGGAACCTTTTCAGACAGACTTCTTTCACCAAGTAATATGCATGTGAGTTTCCCCCATGTCTGCCCAGGCCTTGAGGTTCCCTGATCTTTAGCGCTGAATACTCCCCACTGCCCGCAGGGACCAGGGTTTATTTATCCATCCACCTACGGAAGGACATCTCAGTTCCTTCCACATTTGGGCAATTATGAATAAAAATGCAATAAAAAATGTGTGTGCAAATTTTTGTGTGAACACAGGTTCCCAACTCTCTCGGGTGAATACCGAGGATCAAGTTTGTTGGATCAAATGACAGAGCAAGTTCAGTTCTTTCAGAAACTGTTACACTGTCTCCAACGTGGATGTGCCATTTCACATTCCCGCCAGCAGTGAGAAGCCCCAGCCTCCACGTGCTCCTGGAGCACATGCCACATGTAAAGTGGTCTGCGGTCCAGTTTGAGACAATTTGTAAAGGATGTAAGTATGTGTCGAAATTCACTGGTTTTGCATGCGGACATCCAACTATCTAGGACCTGTCACTGACAACACTGTCTCTGCTCTGCTGTGCTGTGTTTGCTCCTTCGTCGAAAGCAGCTGAATATATTTATCCAGGTCGATCGTGGGCTCTCCGTCCTGGTCTATTGATCCGTCTGTCTGCCCTCACACCAACACCACACCCTCGCGATCGCCGGAGCTATATTTTTAGTAAGTCTTCAAGTCTGGCAGCCTGAGTCCTGCAACTTTGTTCTCCCTCATCTTGTACCAGCCACTCCCGGTCTTAGGTCCTTCCATACAAACCCTGGAAATGGCTGTTGGTATCCACAAAGTAACTTGCTGGTATTTTAACTGAGATGGCAATGAATCTACGGATTTAAGTTGTGAAAAAATACCATCTTAACAACACTGAGTCAGGCGCCTGGGTGACTCAGTCAGTTAAGAGTCTGACTTCGGCTCAGGTCATGATCTCATGGTCCAGGTTTAAGCCCCGCGTTAAGGGTCGGCTGACAGTTCAGAGCCTGGAGCCTGCTGCAGAATCTGTTTCTCCCCCTCTCTCTGCCCCTTCCCCGCTCGCTCAGTCGCTGTCTCTCAAAATAAAATGAAGACATTTAAAAAAAATTCTTTTTTAAAACACACCACTAAGTCTTCCTATCCATGGACATGATGGCACATCTCTCATTTATTTAGGTCTTCTTTAATTTATATCATAAGGGTTTGTAGTTATTTCTATATCTACCTTAGGTATATTTTGTTAGACTTCTACGTATTTCATTGTTTGGGGCTATCATAAACCATTTGTTTTTAATTCCAAATTCTGACTCTTCGTTGCTGTTCGTTTTTCCCTCTTATCCTTGCATCCTGCAACCTTGCTCTAGTCACTTATTAGTTCTGAGAGGGTTTTGTTGTGGTTGATTCTTTGTGATTTCCTACATCGACAATCCTGCCGTGTCAGAAACCGTCTTGCTTCATCCTTCCCAATCTACATACCTCTTTTTCCCTTTTCTTGTCTTACTGCATTACCCAAGAATTCTAGTATGAAGTTGAAAAGGCATGCAGAGAGGGGGCACCCTTCCCTTGTTCTTGACCTTAGAGGGGAAGACTCGGCGTCAGCACTATTACACACATCAGTCCCGGCGTCTTTGTGGACTCTATCTAGTGAGGTAACTCCCCGTAGCCCCAGTGTGCTCAGTGTTTATTGATCAGATGTGAAGTTTTGTCAAATGCTCTTTTCATAACTACTGATAGGATATGACTTTTCTTCTTCGGTGTGCTGATGTGATAGATTCCATGAATTGATTTTCAAATGCTGAACCAGTCTATTATATTTGAGATAAATCTTCAATCTGTTACATATGCCTCAAAAGTTAGTAACTAAAATCCTTCCTTCTGCCACTCCAATTCTGTCCCCAAGCAAAACAAATCTGACTGTCCTCTCAGGCCTACGAAACTTACCCAGGACCTTTATGGAACCAGCGGACACTCTGTTACCTCCTCTTGCTCTATTATGTGAGGCAGCAGTATGCATCCCTGTGCTCTTGAAACTCGTCTCTGGGACTCCTCAATATGCCAACTTCCTGGTTCTCCTTACACTTCTCTGGTCACTCCTTTTCACTAATTTATTCATTCAACAACCATTTCTGGAGTTCATACTAGATTTCAGCCCATGCCAAGTGTTAGGTGCATAGTTCTGCCCCCAAACATACACACCTTGCTAGCAGAGCACCCAAGTTAGTGGAAAACAGAGGCTATAGAGAGAATGCTGATAATACGGAACTATGGGTAATGTGCCCCCCCCCCCACCAAAGTGGACTGAAGTCCTAACCTCTAATACTTCAGCATGTGGTAAGTATTTGGACACAGAGTCTGTACAGAGACAGTCGAGTTGAGATGAGCATGAACCCTAATCCAGTATGACTGAGTCTTAAAAAAGGGGGTGGACATTTGAACACAGAGACAGACATGCAGAGGGAGCGAGAGTGAAGACACCCCGAAGACGGCCATCGACAAGCAAAGGAGAGATCCTCCGTCACCGCCCTTGGAGGAGCCATCGGAGGTGGTCTGGGGACTGTGAGACACCACGTTTCTGTTGTCAACACTGCTGACTGTGAGGTGTTTTGTAACCGCAGCCCCAACAACCCGGAGCACATGGAGGAAGGTACTGGGGCCGACTGATAAGAAAGTGCAAAGCCCTGAGCCCAGGACAGGCTTGTCGCGGCCGTCACGCACAAGTGCTGGTGCTCAGGCCGGAGGACGAAGCCGCGGGTCACAAGGCAGCACATTCGGCGTTTTAGGTCATGGCGGAACAGCCTTTGCTGAAACACATCTTAGCTGTTGAGTTCAGCCATATGCTGAGTCCTCCTACTGAGTCACGGAGCTTGGGGGGCTCTTGGAGGCCCCCCACAGCTGGAGGAAGTGTTCCACTCCAGCCCGTCCTTGGCTCTAAGCACTGAACTTCCTCTTTGTAGCAAGCACTGACCCGTAACAGTGAGCGTGTCGTCACCACACCCTCTCCCCAGGTTCTTAAGCCATGCGTCATCTCCGTCTGGTGAGTTGGTGTTGGGCACCAGTCCACACGCAGCAGACATGTGACAAGTCTCACCCAATGTCTGCAGTGGAGATCCTCGTGCATGAGAACAGCAGGCAGCGAAGGGAAGCCGTTGGGAAAACAGCGGCAGATGCACGGGAGGAAGCGGCCTCACTCCCGGGAAGCTCGCGGCACCGGGTCCCCGGGCAGAGGCTCGCCCGCAAGCGCGGGAGGCCACACGGGGCTCTGAGCTTTATCCTTCAGAAAACTACCGCCGGGGCCGGGAGGCTGACTGGCAGCAGGACCACAATCAGCACAACCCTGCTGCCGAGAACATAATTCTGCTGGGAATTTATACCAAAGCCTAAGAGGCTGATGGATTTTTATTTGCTTATTCATTGTAGGCAGACAATCAATTAAGCTGGCAGGAAAGATGAAAATGACCCACAGAATCTTAAGTAGAATGAAGCTGCTAATCCATTACAATTTACAGCCAACACACAGATAAGGGGAGAGTATCAGGGCAGTTTGATTGGATTTGCCATTAGCCCTATCTTCTTGCTGAGGGCGAAGGACTGAGTGAGAAAAGCCGATCCTCGTTTGGGCAGGAGGTCACGGTGACTTCATTACGTGCCGGGCAGAGGCAAAGGAAGCAGGTGGCAAAGCCTAGTACTGTCCCCGTGTCTTCTGTTCAAACTCCAAGGCCCAGTGCACAGAACAGGGAGGCGTGCTTGGCGGGACGGAGCAGGTGGGGGAGAAGGCGACTTTATCACCCATCAGCGGAGTCAGGCCCCGAAGCCGAGAAGTGCCTTCAGCCGAGACAGTGGCTTCAGGAGCCCAGACTCCCAGCGCCTGCTGGCAAGAGGGGCCGCTTCCACTCCCGCGGACACCGGGGCCGGAAGGAGGGAGGTGTACGGGTGTGGGCGTCGCACGCAGGGGCTCAGGCTTGGACCTCAGTCGGCTCCCCACGCAGAGGGGCTGTCCTGGAGAAATGGGGGGACCCTCCTAAGACCCGGTGTCCTTGCTCACCACAGAGGCAGCGGTGAGAGCCCCTCAGGGCAGGTGCACGGGCTCAGTGGCCCGCCTGCCACCAGCAGTGCCCCGCCTGCCACCAGCAGTGCCCAGCCAGCGTCCAACACTCAAACACCGCGGCCCCAGCAGGGCTCGGCGTCGGGGCCTATGAGAGGCAGCCGGTGCTCCCCAAAGTCCACACACGCCCCCGTCCACTGCCACGGACAACAGAAGCCTCCCCGGGCCTTCCGGCGGCGCGTCTGAGCATTTCAGCAGGCGGATGAGTCCCCGGGAGGCGCTCCGGGCTGACCCGTCCCGCGAACCCACGCTCCTTCAGAAGGATGTTTGTAAACGCGTGTGACAAAACACAGGAACGGTGATACTGAAACCATCGACTCCTTTAGTCGTGAGGCGGTGACGCAGGAGGCGTGTTCGCACGTCACGTGACCCAGCGGCGGGCAGGACGCTGACGCTCACGTCCACGCACGTTTGAACTCACTCACCCTCGGCTAAGGCATCCACACGGACCTGAAATGAACTCTCACCTGTCACTGCTGGGGACCACGCCGGGCTGTCGCCTACAGTGATGATTACAGGAAATGCAAATTCCCAACAGAAGCTCCTGAAACAGGTTTCTCCTCTTGGAGCCCACGGGGCCATGGGAGTCCTTCCCTGCCCGCCCGCGAGGGCCCTTGGACCCCAGTTAAGAACCGAACCTCTGTTCTAACAACAGGATGATGTCTTCATGCCCCTGGAAACACATGTGCTTCATGCCCCGTCTTCCCTCACGTTCCCCATGAACCTTAGCACGAAACCGCCTCGCAGCCCCCAACGCGACGCCGCGCCCCAAACGGTGAAGCTGTGGACGCGGATCCCAGAACGGTTTCCTGTGTCAAAGCGCCAAGCATCGGCCACGACGCCCGACACACTCGCGGCTCCCGGCAACAGCACTTCACACCAGTCTCTCCCAGCGAGGCCTTGAAATCTACGGCGCATCAGGAACGGACATCCCTTTGGAAAACTACCACCTCGCCTCCCGAGCATCTGGACGGGTTCACTGCGAACATTCAGCAAAACCAGCGGCCCCTGTGAGTGTCGCTATAAACAAAAATAACACAGCAGCCAGTGTGCTGCAGACAAACCTTTCATGTTACGTGCTCTGCACAGAACTTTCTGAAGTATTTCCAAGTTTGCTGAAGGCCCTGGTGAAGATATGGGGCGTGTGCAGAAACACCAGGTTCACCGCGGGACGGCCGCTAACTTCCGAGGGGTGACCAGAACCTACAAATAAATGAACTTAGAAAAGAGCGGGGTCGGGGGGGGTGGGGCGCCTGGGTGGCTCCGTCACTTAAGCGTCCGACTCTTGGTTTTGGCTCAGGTCATGATGATCTTGCAGTTTGCGGGTTCAAGCCCCACGTCGTGCTGTCAGCACAGGGCCTGCTTGAGATTCTCTCCCTCTCCCTCCCTCCATCTCTCCCTCTCTCTCTCCTCCTCCCTGCTTGTGCTCACTCTCTCGCGCTCTCTCGCTCTCTCAAAAATAAACAAACTTTAAAAAAAAAGCGTAATCATGAACCTCAGCAAAGCACGAAGACCTCATCACCGAGTCAGCACCAGACCTCCCGGGCCGCTGCAAAATACAATAAATAAATGCGTCCAATTCAACTAATCACGTAAGGCAGTGGGAGAGAGGTCACGGGGCACTGTCAGTGCCTGACTCCCTCCAGCCTGGAAATTAAAACCCTGGCTGGGTCACCAAGACTCGTTTTATTCTATGCATTTTCACTTGCCTGCAGTGGAGGGTCACCGGCCTGTGACATTTCCACCCTGTTGATTTTATTTTTTATTAAGGCAAGAAGAAACGTTAGTAAAAAAAAATAATAATAGTAAGAGTAAGTCCCAGAAATTGTCCTGAGAACCAAGAGGGGGATAAACTTATAAACCTCTTTATGAAGAAAATCAAAAGCCCTTTGGACTCAAACACAAAAGGGGGATTTTAAAAGCTTTTTCAGGAGGCTTCCCTCACATGCAAACATCGGCTGCAGAGAGATACAAAGAAATCAGTATTTTTTTTAAATGTTGTTTTGATAAAGAAGCCCTTCCGGAATCTGGAAAGTGCATCTCTCATCATCTGCTCTTACCTCCCAAAATTTAATAACATGCCTCTGTAAACGCTCTCTTTACAAAGAAATGTGCTAAAGGTATAAGTCTTGGTTATTTGAGGGATGAACAGAGAGTGAATTATGATACTGCATGAGGAAAACACTGTTAACAAGTTTTGTTCACTTATCTCTAAACTCGTTAAAGAGAAAAGAAATGATGCTTACCTGTCACTTTAGCAATACCAAGACGGGATTTGTTTGCTGTTGAGTGGGGGGATACTTCCGTATTACTGCAACAGCGATCACTGCACGGTACTCACGACTTCATGCTGCTGTGAGGTTGTTTTCAAAATAGGTAACGCCTGGGGGGCTCAGTCGGTTAAGCGTCCGACTTCAACTCAGGTCATAATTTCACTGTTCGTGGGTTCGAGTCCCTCATCGGGCTCTGTGTTGACAGCTCAGAGCCTGTAGCCTGTTTCAGATTCTGTGTCTCCCTCTCTTTCTGCCCCTTCTCCACTTGCACACATGTGCACACGCGCACTCTCTCTCTCAAAAATAAACAGACATTAAAGCAACCTTTAAAAAAATAGATAGGGGCATCTGGGTGGCTCATTTGGTTAAGCTTCTGACTTCAGCTCAGGTCATGATCTTACGGTTCGTGGGTTTGAGCCCCACACCAGGCTCTGTGCTGACAGCTCGGAGCCTGGGGCCTGCTTAGATTCTGTCTCCCTCTCTCCCTGACCCTTCCCCAGTAGTGTGCACGCTTGTGCTCACTCCCTCTCTCTCTCAAAGATAAATATTTTTTAAAAAATTAATCATAATAATAAGGATGATGTAAGCAGAACAAGGGAAGTCTATATAAAAGCCTGATTTGAAAATGAAATCCAGTGACATGATACTCTACATGGAAAACCCAGCAGACTCCACCAGAAGCCTTCTAAAACTGATCAGTGAATTCAGTAAAGTTACAGGGTACAAAATCAACGTACAGAAATCAGTCGCATTCCTATACACCAAAAATGAGGCAGCTGAAAGAGAAACCAAGAAACTGATCCCATTCACGACTGCACGAAAAACCATAAAATACCTAGGAGTAACCTAACCAAGGATGTAAAAGACCTATATGATGAAAACTATAGAAAACTTATGAAAGAGATTGAAGAAGACATAAAGAAATGGAAAAACATTCTCTGTTCATGGATCAGAAGAATAAACATTGTGAAAATGTCACAACTACCCAAAGCAATCTACACATTCAATGCAATCCCCATCAAAGTTGCACCAACAATCTTCTTAAAGCTAGAACAAATTATCCACAAATTCGTATGGAACCACAAAAGACCCCGATTAGCCAAAGTTATATTGACGAAGAAAACCAAAACGGGAGGCATCACAATCCCAGACTTTAGCCTCTACTACAAACCTGTCATCATCAAGACAATATGGTATTGGCGCAAAAACAGACACACAGACCAATGGAATAGAACAGAGAGCCCAGAACTGGACCCACAAGTGTACGGTCAATTAATTTTTGACAAAACAGGAAAGAGTATCCAATGGAAAAAAGACAGCCTTTTTAGCAGGTGGTGCTGGGAGAACTGGACAGCAACATGCAGAAGAATGAAACTGGACCACTTTCTTACACCATTCACAAAAATTAACTCAAAATGGCTGAAGGACTTGAATGTGAGACAGGAAACCATAAAAACCCTCGAGGAGAAAGTAGGAAAAAACCTCCTAGACCTCCACCACAGCTTGACACATCCCCAAAGGCAAGGGAAATGAAAGCAAAACTGAACTCTTGGGACCTCATCAAGATAAAAAGCTTCTGCACTGCAAAGGAAACAATCAAGAAAACTAATAGGCAACTGACAGAATGGGAGAAGATACTTGCAAATGACATATCAGATAAAAGGCTAGTATCTAAAATCTACAAGGAACTCACCAAACTCCACACCCGAAAAACAAATAATCCAGTGAAGAAATGGGCAGAAGACATGAACAGACACTTCTCCAAAGAGGACATCCAGATGGCCTACAGGCACATGAAATGATGCTCAACATCACTCATCATCAGAGAAACACAAATCAAAACCACACTGAGATATCACCTCACGCCAGTCAGAGTCGCTAAAATGAACAAATCAAGAGACTACAGATGTTGGCGAGGGTGTGGAGAGATGGGCACCCTCCTACACTGTTGGTGGGAATGTAAACTGGTGCAGCCGCTCTGGAAAACAGTGTGGAGGCTCCTCAAAAAACTATCCATAGAACTCCCCTATGACCCAGCAATAGCACTGCTGGGGATTTACCCAAGGGATACAGAAGTGCTAATGCACAGGGGCACATGTACCCCAATGTTCATAGTGGCACTTTCAAGAATAGCCAAATCATGGAAAGAGCCTAAATGTCCATCACCTGATGAGTGGACCAAGAAGATGTGGTATATATATACAATGGAGTACTACATGGCAATGAGAAAGAATGAAATATGGCCATTTGTAGCAAGGTGGGTGGACCTCGAGGGTGTCATGCTGAGCGAAATAAGTCAGGCAGAGAAGGACAGAAACCATGTTTGCACTCATAGGTCTAACAGGAAAACAGGAGAAACCTAATGGAGGACCAGGGGGAGGGGAAGAGGGAAAGAGAGTTGGGGAGAGAGAGGGACGCAAAACTTGAGAGACTATTGAATGCTGAAAAT
>PJEM01012568.1:0-23698 GCA_004023845.1 Helogale parvula | reverse complement strand
TTAAGAAGACAACGGAAAGCCTACGATGACTGCATCAGAACACCCGCCCACCAAGTAACAGAGAAATCACTAGCTATGCGACGACACTGTTGCTTCCAGAAGGTTCGCTCAGTCTATTCCTGCTGTCCGTTAGGCTCCTCACTGCTTCTGTGACAGCAGAAAACCAAGCATGGCCCCCAGAAGAACAGGGAGGGTCAGCTGGGAGGGTCCACGTAATCCATCAGAAAGGGTCCGAGGACTCGACGGGGACCAGCTGTCTCAAGAGGAGATTTATTCCAGAACAACAGATTAGCCAAACCTCCGCACGGAAGAGCTAAGCGCACAGACCCAGCGTCACCTGATGAAACCTCGCCTGGAAGGAAAGGTTTTAAAGGAACGTACATTTTCAGCAAAAATAACCAACCAGGTCAGCATGTCATGAGAGACACAAAATTCTAAACCTTTATAAAAAATACTTTTTTCCTGGAAGTAAAACCGAATCTCCAAACATCTCCATCAGCTCAGCCCAGGGGAGCGCAGCGGGCAGGACGCCGGCCACGGGCCCGCAGGCTCGCTGCAAGGCCGACGCGGGGGCCATGGGAGGACCGCCCGCGCCCCACGCGTGCCGGGAAGGGCTGCTCCCGCATCAGGGCCTGCGCGGACGTGTACGGCAGCTTCATTCACAACCGCCGGGGCCGGAAACAGCTCACGTGCGCGTCCACACGGAGCCGATGGGGCAGGAGTGCATCCAGGTGACGGAACGCGGCCCGGCCACTGCTCCTCCGTGGACTGTGGGCGCCACGGCGGCGTGGGCGAGTCGCGGAGCCTCAGGGAACGAGGCCGGATCAGCAGGGAACACACTATGGGTCACACGGACTTCTGGAGAAAGCCAACAGGACAGGAAAGAGGCGGCCAGCAGGTGCAGGATGCGAGGGGACAGAGTCCTCAGAACCAAGAGCACCGCAGTACGACAGAGCATCTTAAAGAGGGTTCCACCCCTCAAATGTCCACACTAGCAGTAAAAGCCCCATAAACAAAGAGGCAAGGCGCCCGCCCCCAAACTCTGCAAAGTAAAAGGCAGAAGAGAAAGAACAGAAATCAAACAGGAAGCAAAGGACACAACTGGGATAATCCTGCAGTAAAAAAGACTGTTGGTTGAGAATTCTGGCCAGAGTCACAGAGTAAAAGAAAGAGTATACAAATTACACCTCTTGTCAAAAATATATTATAGCTCAATTAAGCTGTGATTAGAATTGTTTGTAGTTTTAAATATTAAAAATAAAAGACATTAGGAACCAGTATTAAGGGAAAGAACATAACTGAAAACAACACAAAGATCAAATAGATCATGAGACACTGAAATTCTGTTAGCAAATTTAAAAACTAACGTGATACGGATAGGTTTAGATACACAAAATTTCCCAGAAATGTGTCAAGAAGAAACAGAAAACCTGGATATTCCTAAAATCATCGTGGTTACGGAGTCCCTGGTTTTAACCTACCCGCAAGGAAAACTCTAGGTCCACATGGTCTCACTGAAGAGTTTTACCAAATATCTAAGGCAAAAGAATTCCAAATCCACAGAAACTATTCCAAAGTCAATGAAAATCACCAACCTGCACCTCATTTTATGAGGCTGGCATAAATGTAACAGAACCTCCCAGCAAGGAACTTGGGAGCAGCCAGTTCCAAGCTGCTGTCACCCTGGGGCATGGATGAAAGAAATCCTAAGAACATAAAAGCCAAATATGAAAAGGTCAAGAAACTGATACAAATTAAGCCATATCCAAAAAAATGCAAATCTGAGATTAGAAAATACACGACCATCCACCCGAGTAACACACCAAAGGAGAAACACGGCGCGGCTGACCCACGAGGGACGCAGCCGCAAACGGTGTGGCCCACCCGTGCGTGGGATTTCTGATAAATGAGGTACCATTCTCTGCACGCATTTTCTCTATTTCATGGTTTTCTTAATAACATTTTTCTTTAGGTTATTTTGTTTTAAGAATACAGGGCATGAGGGGCGCCGGGGTGGCTCAGTCGGTTTCGGTTAAGCGTCCGACTTCGGCTCAGGTCAGGATCTCACGGATCGTGGGTTCAAGCCCCGCCTCAGGCTCTGTGCTGACAGCTCGGAGCCTGGAGCTGCTTCAGATTCTGCGTCTCCCTCTCTCTGCCCCTCCCCACCCACACTCTGTCTTGCTCTCTCTCAAAATAAATAAACATTAAAAAAAAAAGATTTTTTTAAAAGAACACAGTGCATGACACACATAAAATACAGAATACATGCTGTCAGCTGTCTATCAGTAAGACTTCCGGTCAACAACTCACTCTCAGCAGTTCAGTTTGGGGGGGTCAGAAGCTACTGGGGGTTCCGACCGCACGGAGGGCTGGCGCCCCTCGTACCCACGCTGCTCAAGATCCCAAAAGATGAATAAAAACCATCTGTAAAAATTTAACATCCATTCAGGATTTTTTAAAGTACTTAGCAAATTAGGAACAGAAAGGAACTTTCAAAACAGCATTTTACGGTGATGAGAAGCCACACAAATGTGCCTGCGGACACCACTCCTTTTCACCAACGTAAGAAAAGAGACAAAAAAGCTTAGGAAATAGATTCCAGGGGGTTAATATGAGGTAAGAGGCGAACCCGGGTAAAGCTTCAGCAGGGAACACGACAGAACACGGGGCTGTTCTGTGTGCGTGGCGCACACCCAGCGCCCGTGCCCACCGCCCCCGAGCTCAACGCTGGGGACTCCACCCACGACCACCTTCCTCTCCTTCCAGCCATGTGTCCAGCTGACTGAGATCAAAGGCAGGGAGACACTGGGGTCGGGGCTTCACGATCCTGTGCCCCCCATGGACAGTGGGCTGGCAATGTCTAATGTCTCTCTCCCCACAGCGGGCGTGAGCATGGTGTCCTGGAAGCCTGCCACACAGCGTTCCCATGGCCCCCTTCTCCGGACCCCTCAGCCATCCCACGGAGGGTGCCGCCCATCTCCCGGACAACATTCACGGGCACAACCACTCACCACGGGGATGAGACCAGCGGATGGACTCATTAAAATAAACTATAGAGAACGTGGAATGACATGCCCAAATTGGGAAAATAAATTTGTATCACAAGTAATACAAGGTTTGAGTCCAAAGCATTAAGAATTCCTTTTTTCTTTCAAGTTTACTTATTTATTCTGAGAGCGTGAGAGAGAGAGAGAGAGAGAGAGAGCGCGAGCAGGGAACGGGCAGAGAGAAAGAATCCCAAGTAGGATCCAGGCTCTGAGCTATCAGCACAAAGCCCGGTGTGGGGCTTGAACTCACAAACTGTGTGAGATCATGACCTGAGCCAAAACCAAGAGTCGGATGCCTAACCAACTGAGCCACTCAGGTGCCCCCAAACTAATAAGAATTCCTAAAAAAAATCAGCAATATAAAGAGAGCCAAAAAGAGAAATAGACAAAATTTTTCAACAAGCATTCACCTCAACAGGAAATACATGTGGTCAACAAACACGAAAGTACCGAATCTCATGAGAAATCAGAACAAGGGTTAAACAAGAGATCACTACACAGCCGGAAGACGGGCGAAAATACTTCAGCCTGACCGTGTCGAGTACGGCAAAGGACAGAGGAAACCAGCCCCGGACACAGGGCGGCAGGACTGTGCAAACACGTTAGCGTCACCTCGCGGTGCTGCAAACCGTCTTCCGCGGCACGGGGGCCACAACGGTCATGCTCAGGGACACAGGGGAGCAGAGTCCCTGCTGGAGGAACAGAACGGGACCCGTGCACCTGCTCACGCGGAGGAGGGACAAGCACATGGGGCAGCGCGCGTCCAATCGTGCCGCGGGAATGCGGAACAGACGGAGCTCGGAAAAAGTCCGGGAGAAGAGACAATTCCCTGATAAACTCCATACACTTATGAAACTAAGCAATATTTCCTCTGAGGAATAGGAACATTGTTAGTGAAATTATTTTTAGGTTTGCTTTTTTTTTTTTAAGGAAAAAGATGACCTCTATGAGGCTCAAAGAACCAAGCTCTACGGAGAACTTGAAATGAAATCATAAAGCCCCAATCTTCCCTTTAAACTGGTTTTCATCATATTGTTGTTTTTCATAAATAATTTTAAATGAAAAAGGATGTGACGCCTGGGTGGTGCATTTGGTTAAGCGCCCGACTTCGGCTCAGGTTATAATCTCACGATGCGTGGGCTCAAACCCCATGTCGGGCTCTGTGCTGACAGCTCAGAGCCTGGAGCTGCTTCGGATTCTGTGTCTCCCTCTCTCTCTTCCCCTCCCCTGCTTCCGCTCTCTCTGCTTCTCAAAAATAAATAAACATTTTAAAAAAATAGATAAATGAAATAGGACGTTACTACCACTGCAAAAAAACATCTTAACCGAAAGCCTGACGTCAGTCCCCGCACGAGAGCCCAACACCAAGGAGGGGGGGAGGCTTCCACTCTTCTGGTTTCTTCTATGTATCACTAGCAGGAAACATTATTAACATCTGAACGGGTGATGCCGCAAGTTCTGCCTCTATTCAAAGCATGATTCGAACTCGCTTCCCGCCGGGAGCTGGCCACGCTGAGGCGAACTGAACTCAACCACGGAGGGAGAAACGGGCGGAAAGGAGCAGGCGCAGGGCACCAGCCACTCCAGTGGTTCTGAAAAATGCCCGCGGCTAACGGCTGCATCCTGGCCCATCCGGGGACGGTCCCCTTGTGCGGTGGCGTCTAACCCGTGCAGGACGAGTGCCTCCGAGGAGACGGACCGCAGGCAGTGGCCGATCTGCTGACAAGGCCTGGGGCCACCGCCGACATGTGAAGAGCAGACAGAGACGCCGGGCTCCGGGTCGCCCAGGACGCTCCCGCCGCGCGCCGGACCCTGAGCGGTTCTGCCAGCCACTCAGGAGCGCCCGTCCACCTCGTGTGCGGCTACCGGAGCCAGACCACGGCTGGGTCGTTAACGGAAAAGAAGACAAAAAACTTGTTCTGATGCGGGCTCGTGTACATGTAAGTAGGACCGTGCTTTGAGGTTCTACAAAGAGTTTTGTGGGGGGTTTTGGGTTTTGTCTGGTTTATACTAATTTAGAAAATCATTTCACGTGGACAAAACACTACCATGAAATTAGAGCTGCCAAAGCACTACCTGTACAGCGATTCTCCAAACACACGGCGCTCCCATGGAGCCCTTCCCTCAGATACCACCTATCAGTGTGGCACTAACGCTTGACTGTAAAACCACCGCGTTCATCTCCGGCCTGCAGGAGAACCTGCTGTTCCCACCAGGTCACCGACTGGGGTCGCGCCTAAGCGCATACTCACTAAAATACGTATTATTTTATTATCATAAAGTATTTTCCTTTGTTTCCCCTGTAGGCTAGAAGGGGGCATTACATGAGTACTTAATCACATGTAGAGGAAGGTGCATTAGCTACAGATTTCTTCCCAGCATTACTCAGAGAGTGCAGCGAAACCCTAACTTACCAACAAGAGGAAAGCGCTGAATCGCTTCGGTTTGTGACTGTCCTCCGTCCCGTGTGGCTGCCCTGTTCCTCTCACAGCCAGACCGGCCTGGACTCCTGTCACCAGCCGGTTTACAAACACAACTTCAATATATTCTTAACAGGTGCACACACAAAAAATGTTATATTATTCAGCTGGGTTAGTAGAAATACGCCTGACAGACTCAGGAGACTGTAGGAGAGAGGGGGCCCAGCACAGGCCTGGACAGACCCAAGAAAGCAAGGCACCGGCGGCTCTCTCTCCGGGCCATTTCTGGGCGCTGTGGCCGCACCAGAGCCATCGTGAGCGCTAACGTTTCCCTCCAGGACCAGGAGCAGGTGTTCTGCTGCCTGAGCCAGGAGTGAGGGCGCCCGAGCTCCGTGGCCCCGGTGAAAGCCGACCGCACCGTGTGTGCGGCAGTGACACACTGCTCAGTGTGAGCACTGAAGTCGTCCCTCGGACCCAGGGGCACCTGCCTGCCGCAGCGTCGGTCACACACTGACACACAGCCTCATCAGCTGCAAGAAAGTAACAGCAGACGCCAAACCCAACAATGAGATTCAAGGCAAGCTGCTGAACCTTCCTGGCTAATTCCCAGTCCATAAAACTGGGAAAATGTCACACACTCATACGTGTAGTGTGTCCACCGCAGCGTCGTGACAGAACATGAAGCCACAATCACCAAGAGGTTCTCCTGCTACTTAAAGTAGTGCTGCCAGTGCGAAAGCAGGCCTTTCCAGAGTAAATTCACACATCACAGACCAACTCTAGAATGAGAGCAAATACAAATCAATAAAGTAAACAAACAAAAAGGTTAGAAGATAACCTAGGAGGTCATCTTAGGGACCTGGAGTACAAAACACTCCTTAAATAGCATAAGAAACGATGCTAGCTTACCAAAAGTCATAATAATTTAATCATATTAAAACTGTAAGTAACTTCACAAAATATATTACTTAGTGAAAATCACAATGGTAAAATAATGGAACCAAGATGGATTTACAGATTACATAATTGTTCTAAAAATCTAAAGAAGACAACTCTGGGTAGAACATTTGAATAAGCATCTTGAAAAGGAATCAAACAGCCGAAAGACGTATATAAAAATGCTAAACTTCATTACGCATCAAAGAATCCAGATTAAAACTACAATAAAATACCGTCCCAAGCTCCCGGGATGCCCGAAATGAAAAGCACAGAAAATCCTGACTTGGCTAAAATACGGAGAAGCAGGAACCACCAAGTCCTGCTGACGGAAGTATTAACTGGTAAAACCACTTCAGAAAACTAGAAATTTCTATTCATCCTGAACACAGGCAAGCCTAGGAAGTGGCCCATTCCAGGAATATACGAAAGAAAGGCAAACAAACGCTCACCATGGGACACACAAAACAATGCCCAAAGCGGCTCCACCCGTAATCGGCACAACCTGTAAGCCAACCGACGTCCACCAGCAAGAGAATGAAGAAGTAAGTGTGAGACAATCGCACCACAGACTGCCGTCCAGCAGTGACAGTCATCAGTCTAGCACTGATACAACACAGACAGCTTTACATGGAAAAAACAATAAAACAGAAAATATTCTAGATTTATCATAGGAATGAAAGCCTGGCTTAATATCCAGAATTAAATAGTGTAACACAGCGTATCAAGAGAATAATGGACCGAAAAACACATGATCACCTCAACGGATACCTGACAAATTCAACGTTCTTTATGTTAAAGACACTGAACTAGACAGAAGCTAATTCCCTCAACCTGAGAAGGGGCAGTTATGAAAAACACACAGCTAACTCAAAGACTGACTGCTTTCCCCCCTCAGAGCAAGAACAAGTAGGTCTGTTCCTACCATTTCTATTCAACCGGAACATTAAATAAGAAAAAGAAATAACAAATATACAAATGAGAAAGGAACAAGTAAAACTATCTCTATCAGTGTGTGATATAATTTCTACATAAAGAAAATCCTAAGAAATCCATTTTTAAGAACTTTAGGATGGGGCGCCTGGGTGGCTCAGTCGGTTAAGCATCCGACTTCGGCTCAGGTCATGATCCCACAGTTTGTGAGTTCGAGCCCTGCGTTGGGCTCGCTGCTGACAGCTCAGGGCCTGGAGCCTGCTTCGGATTTTGTGTTTCCCTCTCTCTTCCCCTCCCCAACTCATGCTCTCTCTGTCTCAAAAATGAATAAACTTTTTTTTAATTTAGAATGGGTTTAATAATGTTACAGGATATAAGATAAATCAACAATAATCAATTGTATTTCTCTATGCTTGTAATAAAGGAAAAAGAAAGAAAACTCTACTTATAATAGCATCTTAAGGAATAGAACACTTTGGAATAAAGTTAATAAAAGAGGTGCAAAACCTACACTCTGAAAACTGTAAGACACTGTTGAAAGACACAAGAATATAAATCAACAGAAAGCCATCTCATGCTCCCAGGTCAGAAGACCTAATCTTTATAATATGGAGATTGATCTACATTTTAAACGGCATCAGTGTCAAAATCTCAGGTGACTTCTTTGCAAAAACTGGTAGACGGATCTTACAATTCATAAGGAATTCCACATGACCCTGAATAGCCAAAACAATCTTGAGACTGAAGAAAGTTCAAGGCTCACACGTCTAACTTAAAACCTACTACACAGTCCTATGAAGTACTCAAAACAGTGCAGAGCTGCCGGAAGAGACCTATAGATCACTAGAATAAAACTGAGAGACCAGAAACAAAGCCATATTTAGGGTCAACTGATTTTCAACAAAGGTTCTAAGACATTTCAGTGAGGAAAATAGTCTTTTCAATAAATGGGGACAACTGGATCTCCACATGTCAGAGGATAAGGTTACCTTTGTACAACAGACAAAAATTTACTCAAAATGCATCTACCACCTAAAGGCAAAAGTAAAAACATATAAAATTCCTACAAGAAAACATACTACGAATCTTCATGGCCTTGACCAGGCAACGTTTTCCTAAATGTGACGCCAAAAGCACAAGCAATGAAAGAAGAAAACAGACAAACTGGACATCATCAAAATAAGAACTTCCGCTCTTCAAAAGGCACATCAACAAAGTGAAAAGATACCCACAGGACAAGGTAAAGATGTGCAAACCATGAATCTGGTAAGGAACTTGTTTCCAAAATACATAAAGAACTCTTACACCTCAAAAAGAAATAAATAACCTAGTTTAAAAACGGGCAAAGGATGTAAATATTTCACCAAACAAGATACACAAATGGCCACCAAGCACATGGAAAGACGCTCAACCTCATTAGCGCTCAGAAAACCACAGATGTCGGGCGCCTGGGGGCTCAGTCAGCTAAGCGTCCGACTTCAGCTCAGGTCATGATCTCACGGTTCATGGGTTCGAGCCCTGCATCAGGCTCTGTGCTGACAGCTCAGAGCCTGGAGCCTGCTTCTGATTCTGTCTCCTTCTCTCTGCTCCTCCCCTGCTCACTCTCTCTCTCAAAAACAAACATTAAAAAAAATTTTTAAAGAAAAAACACACACAGACGGGAACAACAAGGAGATGAGGCCGGCGAGGGTGTGGGAGCGCTCACGCCTGATCGCAGGATATGAAACGGGGCCGCCCCCTCGGGAAACCATCTCGAAGCCCCTCCGTGCGCCGAGTTCCCATATGACGCAGCAAATCCACGGTTAGACAGATGAACACCCAAGAGGGTACGAATCTCATCCACACAAAACTCTACACAGAAGTCTGTGGAGTTCCTCGGAGTAGCCAAGAAGCGCATACAAGCCTAAAGTTCACCGACCCGTGACCGGAGGGATGAACCACGGACAGCCGCACAGCTGGACGCCACCCCGTCATGGAAAGGAAGCAGACCCGCCACCGGGGGGGGGGGGGGGGGGGGGGGGCCTCGACGACACGTGCTAAGTGGGGGAAGGCAGACACCGAGACCGCGTCTCCTAGAATCACCTTCAGATCAAACGTGCAGAAGGCACGTCAGGGAGCAGGAAGACGGGGGTCGGCAGAGGGGCCGCTTCTTCTCTGAGTAATGAAGCGTTCCGAAGTCACGGTGGCGACCTGCCACATCCCCGTGAAAAGACTAAGAGCCAGTGACCTGTGGACTTTAATGAGGTTCCTGTGTGGTGTGCACAGTAGATCCGAGCCGAGCTGATACCGAAAGACGACATACACTGTATGACTCCATGCGGTGAAGGTCACACACCAGCAACACTCTAGCATGTTGCTGGAAGTCAGCCCAGGGGTGGTCGTCGGTGGGAGAGGAAGACTGTGACATCAGCACTGAGGGAGGGGCTTGCGGGAGCCTTGTGCACTCTGGGAATATTTCCTTTGTTGATCCAGTTGCTGATGAGAAGGGCTCATTCCCTTCACGAAAATTCAGCGAGCTATAAACGTAATAATATACAATATTCTGAGGACAGGCTATATTCCAATTAAAGGAAAAGTCAGCAGACTTAGACAAGAGCCAGCCTGTCCCCTGTACTGGGTTCCTCTTCCTGACCTTCGGATGCACCTCCTGATTCACTGATCTCCGCGGGCAAGCCGCCGACACGTGAGCTTCCCGCTGCACCACAAAGTGACAACAGACTTTATGAGATATACGGAAGAGTGCTCCGCATCAAATGCTCCGTGAACTAGAGCGCGTAACTGTCAAACCCTCCCTCAAATCACCTGCCTCGGACATACCACAACATATCACCGAAGTTTTAAGGTATTTCCTCTACTAAATAAGCCATTAAGATAGGTCTAAAATAATCCAGGTAAACATCAAAGCCTAAATATATTTTTAAAATAAAGTTACAGACACTGAAAGCACTTGTTTTTAAAAGAACACATATGAAAGACATAAAGATATTCTGTAACAAGGACACATAAGGGACTGGAAGTGTCACAAGGGGCAGGGTTCTAAAGCTTCCGTATGAAAATGTGTTAAAACCCTGTTAGAGACAGATGTGGGGGCAACACCCAGCACAGTTTCCAGCTAGCCCCAAGTCCCCACATCAAAAGATACACAGTAACACGTTAGCAAACACAAGCACCCATGAATATCCTGTGCAAGGAAACTACATGAGGAGGCCACCCGATAAGCACAAAACTCAAATGGGGAAAAGCACCAATGGTGACAGGAGCCACAGGGCACCAGGGATGCAGAACAGGAAGCCAAGCTAGTGGGCAGCCGGGCACGGGATGCTCCCTACACACATGGGGGGCCAGCCGGGCACAGGGGGCCCCCTGCGAATACGGGGACCAGCCTGGGCACAGGGGCGCCCCCTGCGAACGTGGGGGCCAGCCGGAACACAGGGGCGCCCCCTGCGAACACGGGGGCCAGCCGGAGCACACAGCCACTTCAACAGAAGGGATCCACCAACCCCGACAGCCAGGGAGCAGAGGTCCTCATGCCACAGCCCCTGCCCTGCAGAGACTGGCCGGCAGAGCCTCCCCTCTGGGACAGGGCCCCACAATCAGAACTGAGCAGGTTGGGGACACTGAGGCTAAGGAAAGAGAAGGTAAAGGTAAAACTGGGGAAGGGAAACAGAGCCGAGAAACCTCAGAAATCACACTGTCGTAGTTTTCACTGCACACACAAATGACAGCAGGGAGAGCTCGTGGGGGAGAAAAGCCTCCTTCAGAACACTCAGCAAAAGCCAGGTGACGTGGACATGAGCGGCGGGAAAGCATCAAGGTCAGGTCTGACAAAGTTATTGTAGGCAACAAAGGAGAAATGTCTCAATAAACTGAAAAAACAATTTTTAAAAAAAGAACAGAATGCCACCCCCACACAATGACAGCACCAGAAACCCAGGCCCACAAAGCACTTCAAACTTACCACCCACTAAACACGTTATAACACATTAAGAAAGTTGATGTGAGACATAGAACAGGTAAATCAAAATCAGAAGAACTTAGGAATGAGGAGACAGAAATACGTGATAGTTCATTTCAGAAAACCAAGAATCCAGAAACAAGAATACATAAGCATAATAATTGATGCACTGAGAGAGAGCGGTGGGGGAAAAAAGAAACTTGAAAACAAAAAGGGGTTCCAAATAATAAGGCAGGGAAAGAAAATGCAAAAAAAGGGATGGAACTCTGCAAAAATGAAAGTTAAAGCCGTGGAACAGACATAATTCATGAAAAGTTTACTGAATTTAACAAAAAAACAGGTTTGGCTACATATTGAAACCGACTCAGAACAGCTAACGCCATGCTACGCAATCCCATCACTGACCCTGAGAAAATTAAAGTCCTCGGGCATCTGGACAGACAGACAAGAGGCTGGGAAAGGAAGGCAGACTCCGGCCAGCGGCCTCCTCGGCAGCGCCCCCAGTGGAGGAACGTGGAATAACACCGTAACGCCTGCAGGGAAAGTGAGGGAGGCCCAGTTTTATCTCCAGCAAAACTGCCCTCCGGGTACAAAGGACTCGGGGAACCAGGATCGACATGGACGGGCCTGAGCATCGCTGTTTCCACAAGCTTCTTTTGAAGAAACTGCCTGTGGACAACATCCTGCAGGAAACCGCGACAGAGAAAGGTGAAGACAGGCAGCCAGAAGTAGCACGGAGACGCGGAAAACAGAAACAAATACAGAAGAGGGTGGACGGGAAGAGCACAGTATTTAATGGACAGACGTGCTGACAATACTCATCGTCTAACATGGAGGAAAGCGGCACCTTACGGAAAAGACTTTCAACGGCCTTCAGCAGTGACGGTGGTGGTGGTCACCTGGTTTGAATGCTGCTGCCCATACAGCGCGGGATAGAGCCGGTGCCCGACTATAGGTTATTCTAACTCGGTCACCTCCTGTGCTCTGGGGACTCAGGACTTTCATCACGGAAGAAAACAGATGCAAGAGCATATAGAAGAGGCGTAGTAAGAATTCCCGAGTCCTGAATTTGAATTTAATGGACAGTACAACACCTATCGAAGACCACAGAGCTAGGCATCTACCCACGAGCACAAGGACACACGACCCCAGTGTTTACAGCAGCCGAACTACGCAGAGTCCAAACGTCCACCGAATGATGAGCGGATAAAGACGCTGTGGTACATACATGTGTCTACAATGGAACACTCCTCGGCAATGAGAAAAGAATGAAACCTCGCCATTTGCAAGGACATGGATGGATCCGGAGAGTACAGTGCTAAGCAAAATAAGTCAAAGAAGGACAAATGCCATATGATTTCACTCATACGTAGAATTTAACAAAACGAATGAGCAAAAAGAAAATGGAGAGGCAAATCAAGAAACAGACTCCTAACTACAGAACACACGCAGGGTCACTAGAGGGAGGTGGGGGGGGTGATAGTGATGGGGATTCAGACGTGCCCTTGTGCGGAGCACCAAGGGTGGCATGGAAGCGCTCAATCACTGGATCGTGCACCTGAAGTTAATAGTACACCGTTAACTAACTGTAATTTAAATAAAAACTTAGACTCTAGAGTCATGTCAAAGGGCTCATGGTCCAACCTGAAGAGGTCCTGCCCGCTCCGGCCAAAGGCAGTGGTGCATGAGCATCACTGAATCACCACAACGCCTGAAACACACCTCACGTACTGCGTCTGTGACTCTGTAATAATAGATGTAAGTTAGCGAACATACAGAGTAGTCCTGGTTTCAGCAGAACCCAGTGAGCCATCGTTACGTATGGCACCCAGTGCCCATCCCCACAAGTGCCCTCCTCCGTGCCCATCCATGAGCCAGCTAGCCCGTGCATGGGTCCAGGCCACACGGCAGCGTCGGGGCTGACGGGCCCCCGAAGAGAAGTGTGAGAGAGACAGAGAGACATCTCAAGTGAGAAAAGGTCAGGACTCAACTGGAGGGTCCAGGACACACGGGGGAGCAGACCTGAGGGACAAGGAGAGAAGCCGGCAAGTCCGGACAGCGGTCACTGTGGGCAGCCGGCACGTCACGGAACAAGGAGCAGCACAGCGGAGTCCAGAACGTCCCAGTAAGTGTCCCTCAGTGGTAATTCTTCTCACCACGTCTCTGCATGCTTACCTTCTGTGGCTTTCGTTTGCCTCTGTCATTCGGTTCACAACATGGTTCTGGCAACTCCCTGACCTTCGGGCCATCGGTGAAGCTCGAAGCGTTATTAACATAGAGCCACACGCACTTCCTATCGCACCGTCGGGGAGGACGAAGTCTGCGTACGGTCAGGGAAGGGAGCGCGAGCTTTCCTACTGAACACGGCGCTGCGTGCGTCCGGCCGCTGGTCTCTCAGCCGCCGCATGACCGTGACCCCGGCCGATGTGCGGCCTAATAGCTCACGAAACGCAGCGGCGTGACCATGGCCCTCCAGCGGGCGGCCCCCATCTCCACGCGCACACAGAGCCTGCCCCTCTTCGTCACCGCGGTGCATGCTGGGCTTGCAGGCTCTGAGTGGTCCCTCAGCGCTCGCCCGATGTGACAGCTAAATACAGTGGGTCAGTGGATATACTTTTTCTTTTACTTTAAGCTTATCAAACACTGTATTACGGATTAAATGAAATTTCTAAAGATCTCTATTTTATTCATGTGTAGTGGAGCCCACAACCCTTTTTTTTTTTCCAAGTTCATTTATTTGAGAGAGACACAGAGAGAGAGAGCAAGAGAAGGGAAGGGGCAGAAAGAGGGAGAGACAGAATCCCAAGCAGGTTCTGAGCTGTCAGCACAGAGCCCAACGCAGTGCTACCTACGAACCTACAAGATCATGACCTGAGCCAAGATCAAGATGTTCACCCAACTGAGCCACCAGGCGTCCCCTGCTCTAGAATTTTCAAGGAAGCATCACTCAGATGCTGGAACCCCACCCCAGGACTGGTGAACCAGAATCTGAACAGGTCTCCTGAACACGGCGAGGCCCGAGGATCACAACACAGAAAGGGGAAAGATTCTGGACCGCTTTTCCTTTTAAAAAAATCAACAACTACTATAAAGTCATGACCGTAATTAACAGCAGACTTCAGCTGGACTTCAGGGCACCGAAACGTTAGCTGGGGGGAGACCCAGGGAAGAAGTGCGGGGGGAGAAGGACGGGGGGCCGTGACCGTGAGTGGAGCCTGGACTCCACAGGGCACACCTGGGGTCTCTCCAGGGGCCCGCACGCAGCGGGCTGTCTCCTCCTCCCGCCGCAGCGCCGACTCCGCACGAGGGAACCTCTCCTAATACAGCTCAGCAGACACACAGTGCATTTCCACAGTGTGTCCGGCTCTGTCCCCGGCTGGGGCAGCAAGACACACAGGGGGACACCGCCCACCCTCAAGCCAGCCTGTCAGACAGAACTCCGCCAGATGCCCGATGTTCGTAGGGGGAGCAATGATGAACACGCAGCCTGCAGCTTGCAAGAAGGACCCTTGCGGTGCAGGTGTTTAAACAGGACATTCTCAGTGTTTTCATCGAGTTTGAGTTGATCGTCCTGGTTGAGACTGGTGTTCGATAAATTCAGGGAGAAGATCCTTGGCGTGTCGGGCACCAGGGAGAGCGCCGAGGAGAAGACACAATCGAGTCCGACCGTGGTCTTCGGTGAGCCCGCCCTCCGTTCCGCAGGAAGCCTGGCTCCAAGGGGGCGGCAGGGCCACGCAGACCAGGCGGGCAGAGCCTCTCCCAGGGAAGGCCTCCACGCTCAGGAGCAGCGGCCGGACCCACAGCACGACAGCCACCCGTCACGCCGCGGGCACCCTGCCTCCACTCCGCCGCGCGGTGCCGACGGGGCAGGGGCTCCTGGACTCACACGCCCACTCCTGGCCTAACGGAGCCCCGCACAGCCCCGAGTCTTCCCCCCTGACGCAGAGGGTCCCTCAGGCGCCCGCTGCCTCGGTGTCCGGCCCGGGCACGGCCGGTGAGGCCCCTCGGGGGTCCCCACCCCACACGCTGCAGACGAACCTCCCGGCAGGAGGCCTGGAACAGCCCGCCCGTCTGTGCCTCCGTCTGCACGTCTGCCATCTGCACCGAGCTCCAGGCAGGACATTCATGGCAGTATATTCAGGGCGAAGGCCCGATCCACAGTCTCTTTAGAAACGCCACCCACCATCTACACTGCAGCAAACACATTCACCATTTTTAACACCAATCTACGGTGCCTGTCCGAAGGCCAGACACCTCAGAAGTGGAAACTTCACAACTGCTGTCACTCGCAGCAACGTGACAGGTCACAAGACGCATCTCGGAATGCCGATGGCTTTGCTGGGAGTGGCAGGAAGGGACAGGCGGGCCGCACGCTGGCCGTCCCCCAGGAAAGAGCCGGGAGGCCAAGGCCGCCCCTGCCCTGCCAGGACCGTGGGGTCCGGGCGCCGAGAACCCGGCCTCTCGTGGCAACCGCGAGCTGCGGCGAGCGACCCGGGCCAGGCTGCTGCCGGCTGCTCCATTTTCCTCCCAGCCGGTGCCTGTGGGGTAGCTGTGTCTAAATTTAAGACCAGAGAAAAGTCCTCAAGAACAACACAGCTGTTGTGTTACTGGTCTGTTCTGTCGTTACAGATGGTCCTTCCAATCTAGGTGTTTATTTTCTTACGTAAGTACAGACGCGCTTGTCCTGCCAGGGACCGAGTCAGAGGAAGGAACGTGTTCCAAACACAGGAAAGGCGGTCTGCGCTGACACGCACGCAGAAAATGCATAAACATCGCACGTCACCCCGCGCACCCGGAGTCGGGGGCATCTTGGGCAGAAGTCGGCCCGGCACAGGGACCAGCGGCGCAAGGAGGAGCGTGTGCCAGCCACAGGCACACACGGCTGATTACTCCTCCGTTCTCGGAGCCCCTGGGGACTCAACCCAGCACGGAGACAGGGATCCTGAGTCCAGGCTCACACTCGGCAAGCCCAGAGTTCATGGGACGAACCAGCACCGAGCACGTCCGGAAACCATACCAAACGACTTCCGAGGAGCAGCCACGGCTCTCTTAGCCCTGCGGGCCAGAAAATATCCCCCCGCCCGCCACAGGGCCTCGGGAAGGCAGGCGTGGGCGTCAGCTCAACGCCCCCGAGCCACAGACATGGGGAGAGGGCAGCACGGAGGGGACACAGTGGCCGGGCGAGGGCACGGCCAGGGGTCCTTAACATCACCTGATTTTTCATCAATTTCTCCAGAATGTATCTAGAGAAAGACATTCCAAACCCCAGACCCTGCTTACTAGACTCAAGAAGTAAGTGACATTCAACAGAAGTAGCAAACACTGTAAGGATTTAAAGAAAAATTGAAATACGGTAGTAGCTAATATGTTAAATACATTCCACATGTCATATGATTACTCACTTAGACGAAATTCATTGTATGCTATCGGCCCTGATAAGAGATCTCGTGCCTGTCCTCATGGGGCACACACACATGCACACGCACGGATACACACCTGCTCACACACAAATATAAACACACACACCTGTTCACACAAATATGTACATCCATGAACACAGCTACACACCTTCTCACACAAATACACACACAAGTAGCACTAAATGCTACAGCCATGCCTGACTTAATGAAGTCTCAATCTTTAAGTTCTTTAAATCTTTTATTTGAGAGAGAGAAAGAGAGCAGAAATAGGGCAGAGGGAGAGAAAGAATCCCAACCACCCTTCATGCTAAGCATGGAGCCCGATGTGGGGCTCGATCCCGCAATCCTGGGATCACGACCAGAGACGAAATCAAGAGTCGGAAACTCAACTGAGTCACCCAAGCGCGCGCAGTTCTTTAAATATCTTTGGAGAAATCAAGCAGAGAACATCTGGGAAGAAGCTACAAATAAAACCATCAGGACAGCAGCGGAGTAACCACGCAGGCGGGAGACCGCAGGCACAAGGATGTGACCCCGAAGCTGTATTTCTGAAAGCTTTGCTCTCCTTACAGCAGTTTGGTAGAGGAGAACAGATCTTTTCTTTAAGGCAAAAAGATCCAATTCCTCTAAAGCAGCACAAGCTACAAGGCAGATAAGCGGCACATAGCAAGGAAACTTACACCCGTTTTTTAAACTGAAAATAGTCCATGGGTTCCAACAACAATGTCCTGAATAAGGTGTTCGTGGCACCAGAAGACAAGCAAAGCATTCCTTGGCCTGTGTCCACCCAGAACCGCTCACAGACGTCCTGAAACGAGACTGGCTGTTCGTCCCGTCTTCCTGTCCCACTGCTCAGATGTTCGCGCTTGAAGTGCCCCACATGCGCCCGTGGCTCCGTCTGCAAGCCCGAGGGGCAGGCGCCAGCCCGGAAGGTTCCTGCAGCACCCAACGTGCTGTCCGCCTGACGCCTCAGCCTGTGCGCCTGCGCTCGACCCAGGACTGCTCTCTCCGAGGGACAAGGGACAGGACGACTCAATGTGCCCGCTGCCCGAGAGGGAGCTCCGTGCGCTCGCCAGCCCTGACTGACCGGGGGCAAGCAGTTCACACCAGGGTTCTCGTCAACACTGACGACTTGCTGTTCATGAGGAACACTGACGACTCCCGTCCTTCAGTTATTTCATCCTCGGTCTGGGCGACACCTTAATGATGTCCATGTATGTGTCGTCGAAAAAGGCAAGCTCACTGCACTGATAACAAAATTACAAATCCAGGTCCTACCGAGGAGTCATCAGCTTCAATACACAGTATTTTCTACTAGGTAAAGGAGCACCTGGGTGGCTCAGTTGGCGAAGCATCCAACCTCCATTAAAGTCACCATCTCAAGGTTCATGAGTTCGAGTCCCACATCGGCCCTGTGCTGACAGCCTGGAGCCTGGAGCCTGCTTCAGATTCCGTGTTTCCCTCTCTTTCTTCCCCTCCCCCGCTCATGCTCTCCCACTCTCAAAAATGAATAAACATTAAAAAAAAATTTTAATGGTAAAGAAACTAACCTTGTTATGTTCTGAAAATAGATAAAAGATAAAAAGAAACTTATACTTTGCAACTACTTTTCCAGGAAATGTACAATTTTTCAAGGTCAAGGTAAAAAATAAAATCTCCAAAGAGGAAGGCTAAGCACAAATTTAAACTACACGTAAACATCATGGCAACCCAGTGATAGCCCCAAAGATGCCCACAGGCTCGTCCCAGAACTTGCCAACACGGTACCTCGAATGCAAAAGGGACTTTGCGTGTGGGATTCAGGGTCTTCAGGTGAGGACATAATCCCGAGATAATCGCATGCGTCCGTGAAAGCAGAGACCGTTTCTTAGCTCAGAGGACCAGAGAGAGGGACCGTGAGAGACGGGAGGCTGCGGCCTGCAGGCAAGAGCCAGGGAGCGCACGCAGGCACCTCCAGAAGCTGGGAAATGTCAGGAACAGACCCCCCGCTAGAACCTCCAAAAGGAGCCAGCCCTGTGGACGTCTCTATTTTAGCCCAACAGAGACTGTGCCAGACGCCTGACCTACAGAACTCCAAGGCAATAAATTTACGTTGTTTAAGCCACCAAGTTCATGGTAATCTGTTACAGAAAAAGTGCTGAATTCTCTCTGGACAAGGGCAATAAAATGCTTACTCTAGCACTACCTACCCAAAAAGTCTGTGCGTGGTTTGGCCGTATCACCGCTAGGTAACACGGCCAGGCATCTGCGCTGACTACACATGTATCACTAGGGAAAACACAACAGACAGAAGTCCTTGCACATGGACCTGGCTAATCCCCATCCTGCGTGCTGCAACCACAGGGCGACCTCCGGACACGCCTGTTGGGTCTGTGACTGTGTCTGCACCAACCGCGAAGTCCAGCGAAGGCACTCACGTACGGCACTGGAGTGAGCGGGCGTCCGGATCTGTCACTCATTACAAAGACCTGACTTCAGGGGGAAAGAAAAGCCCATCCCAGTGACTGTCCTGGCCAGTCCCTCCATCCGACATGATCACACAGTGTTGTCACAGTCAGGATTTTCCCGAAAGCCAAGTGCCACCTTTCCGGGATCACTGGAGACTCCGTAGCGGCCGCTCACGGTCACTAACACACAGCTGTGAACTCAACAGGCGCTTTGCAAACAAGAAGGTTAACATAAATGTTAACCCACAGAGGTCAATGGAAAGGGGACAGGGACAGAAGAGCCCACCTCAATTAGCATTTTCCCCAAATAAGAAGATAATCCCGTATGAGAAAATGCAACATCATTTCTCAGGAAACAGCGCTTCAACGTCTGGTTGGCCATTTAGTGGCGTAAGTACAGCCTTCACTTTATACGTAAACCAAAATAAATCCAGAAGAATTAAAAAATGTGAAAACGGAAATAAAATGTTAAAGTGAAATATGGCTAAATGTGTATGCAAACGTTGGCAAAGAAAGGCTTTTTAAGTGCTCCCCAGACAGAAATCATGACGGAAACATTCACAGACAGGACTGTATAACTTACTTCCTACATATTCAAAACTCATACAGTTGAAGGTGACATGTCAATGTGAGAAGCAAAAAAGTATTTGGGGGGCACCTGGGTCGCTCACTTGGTTGAGTGTCCAACTCTTGAATCTAGCTCAGGTCATGATCCCGGGGTCGTGGGATCAGTCCCTGCTGTCGGGCTCCAAGCAGTGTGAGGCCTGCCTGAGCCCCGCTGTCCCGCTCCGGTCCGTGCGCACATGCGCTCTCTCTCTCAAACATAAAAATACAAATAATTAATAATTAATACATTAAGTTAAAAGGAAGAGGCAGATGCTTTAAAACAATTTACAATTACTGTTCACAATTTCTACAGGTGAATCTCTGAATCAGCGACATACAGAAAGTACTTCCACAAATAATTTGTAGAACACAAACATGCCTGCTGAACTAGGAAGACTAAATTATCTATTTCTAAACGTGCTAGATACTCATCACCCACATGTGAAATCCTGGCGGGCAAGTGTGGTCTGACCGTTGAGCAAGGACCCGAGCCCCTCACTTATAGGTGAAGAGAGACGCGCAGGAACGAAGTCTGCCACAGACAAGGAAGAGTTACGGACGAATCTGAACTAGAACCTGGGCATCCCACCGCCAAGCAAACAGGGGTCACCTGGCCACACCCGCCTCCATTCACCCCTACACCAGAAACTGGATTCTCCACCAACAAGACAGGGATACGAGCGCCCTCCTGGCTTTCCTGCTGAGAAAACACCAGTAGGTTTAGCTCAGTTAAACCAAACTGAATCCATGTGCCTAATTAAGAAAACAAAACAAAAAACACTGGGTTTGTCAGTCAACCAAAACCCTAACTAAAAACCGATGACTCTACCCAGAGAAAATGAATGGTGCTTGAACAGAGGGCTGTTTCATGAAGCATGAATGTACTGCATACTCACATTTAGGACCATAAGTGGTAGTATTTTATTTATCTTCCTATAAATCTTTGTCTCAGAGCAACATAGGTCTATTTATAGTTACCTTGAGGAGAGTGAATTTTCTTTTGCAAAATAAACTAGATTTCTACATTCACAATGACTGTGGCTTGACTCAGCAGCAAAGCTGAGAACCCTTTCTATAATCTCCTTACTTTAAATGATATAAATATCAAACCACAGCTTGTTCTTATCCTGTCTGAGCACAACAGAAATGTAAATACCGTTCCAAATCCTGCATGAGGGTTGCAATGATTACCAATGTCAGGGTTATGCATGCGATTCACAGAGCCATTGCACTGATGAGAAGATAAACACGTCAGTAATTCCAATAGGTTGTTTCAAAAACATTTTGTTGTTGTTCCAAAAAGTCCAAGTGTGCTTTTTAAATGTAATGTGCCTCCATGAATTTGCGTGCCAGCCACTCAAAGTCCTGAGGGTGCCTGAGCAGAACCCCCTCCTGAAGACAAACGGTTCTGCACAAGATGACATCACTCAGCCCTGTTCTTTGTCATCCAGCCTCCTAAGGACACCTCAGTGGGACAGGTTAGGTCACAAAAGTGAAGCAGGGTTCCTGCACCGTCCCTTACGACATCTGGACCCGCTCACTCCCTGTGGCGCGGACTGACCTGTGCACTGAGGGACGATGATCAGAGCATCGTGGCCCTCGACCCACCAGAGGCAGGCAGTGCCCGCCCCCCACTGTGAACACCAGAACTCTCTCTGAGCAATGCTAATGGCCATGGCCATGGGGGCAAAACAGCCCCGCGTGAGAATGAGCAGCACGAAGGGAGACAGGAGGCCTCCCGTGGAACGTGGAGTGGCCTCTGGGAGGGGACACGGATCTCTCCGCTGGCGGCACAGAGCCGCTGAGAACAGCGGGCCCCAGGCGGGGAGACGGGGTCCCTGGTCGCCTCCGTCTCCTTCTGCAAATCGACACGAAGGCTGGTGGTGGGGAAACGGGAACAAAGCCCAAACGCAGCTGGAAAACAAGAACATTCCGCCTACACAGCAAAACCAGTAAGGAGCTTCTAAGAACACAGATGGAAGCCACGTGGCTGAGGGGAACCCAAGCCCAGAGAGTGGCCAGAGGGCAGCCCGTCCAGGCCGGGGCCGGGCCCATCCGCAGAGGGGACGGGAGGGAAGGCCTCTGGCAGCGCGTGCTGCAGAACCCGAGGCCCCATGTTCCTCCCGTGGGGTTCACCGCCTCTCCAGGATGTTTACAGAAACACAAGCATCCTCGGCGCCCAACCAGGTATCGCTCTCAGGGAAACTCACAACACTAAACGTCCAGCCGGAAGAGGGTCTCAAATCGTTCACTGCAGCATCCATCTTTAAAAAAATTTTTAAAAAACAAACCAGAATCAATGCAAATTAAAACCAAAGTAGAAGAAAGGAAATGATCAAGACCAGAAGAGTTATCGGAGAAACCAAAAATATAAAAATAATACTAAAAATCAATGACACAAAATCTGGTTGAGATTAAAAGTGACAGACCTGAGTGGTGAGGCCCGAAGCAGATAAAGTCCCATCCGCAGCGCCCTGCAGGGCGAGCGCGGCGCGCCACAGGTGCCCAGACAGACAGCGGGACAGGGAACCGGACAAACAATGGGACTCCGGCAAACCTGCAAACTCGGGGCCTTCTCGGGGCGGGAGGGGGGCTCCCCTCAAGGCCAGACGGCAATGTCGGGGACACTGGGGTGTTCACGCCTGGAGGGAGGGTGGCGCTGGAGGCCGGGCTGCCGAGCACCCGCCACCCGGCAGGACCGCCCGACCACAGCGACCGCGGGCTCCGGGCTCAGGCCCGCCCCGCAAGCACCGTCCCTGCGCCTGGCCCGGCGCCCGAGGTGAGGCCTCTGCTCTCTGAAGCAGCACCTAGACACGACCTCACCCAGTAACGGTGTCTCGGCTGAAGGCGCGTGAGCCGCACAGCCAGCATGGGTGCTGGTCTGATGGCAGAGGCCGCGGTGGCAGAGGGGAGTCACAGGGAGGCAGGAGCCCCGGCAGCTCCCTCACCTCTGCAATAAAGGCTACTGTTGTCACCTCACACGGGAGAACCACACCCATTAGGCAAGCAGCTGCTTGCAGAGCAGGGGGGAGGCGGGCGGGCGGCCTCCACAGGGGACTCCCCCACCGCACCTCGGCAGCCGCCTCGCGCCTCTGGTGATGCCCAGGCTGGGAGTGACCCCTCCCCAGGAGCGACACCAGAACACACACCAGCAACGTCACACTGCTTTCAGGCTTCCTGGGGCCCACGCCGTGCCGTGCCCACGCAGCCTCCCTGTGGGGGCACGCGCATCCTGGGGGTGGCCTCCTCGTCACGAGGCCCAGCACAGATCCCCTTTACCCAGCTCCACCAAAATAATACCCTTTGTAACACCTTTCCTGCTCAAACAAACCGAGTGAATTCGTCCTTCAAGACCCACAGCCGCTGCACGGAAGGGCCCCCGGCGGCCCCGAGCCTCGAGGACCCCCGGGGCGCAGAGCCCTGAGGGGGCGTCGTGGACAGTCTCTGCTGGGGCACCGGGCAAGGGCATCGTAGAGGGACAAGCCTGGGGCACCTGGCTGGCCGGCTCAGTCAAAAGACCGTGCAAGTCTTGACCTCGGGGTCGTGAGTTTGAGCCCCATGTTGGGTGAAGAAAATTATAAATCATTAAATAAATTGTACAAAAAATAAGAAAAATAAAAACGAATAAAAATAAAAGGACACGTCTGTCTTATGTCTCCCCAAAGGCTCTCACACAAAACTGAAGTCCCACCACACGGCAACCGTGTTCCTGGCTGTGGAGACCGACGGCCAAAGTCAGCACTGTTCTCTGAGAACATCGCGTGAGCAGAAGATTCTAGCAAAGGGAGATGTGAACGCAAGAGGGGCACTGAGTGACACGCGAGGGGACCGAAGAGCGTCAATGGGGAGTGCCAGCCACACCTCCACCAGGCACATTCGTCTGGGTCGTTTTGTGGAGTGAGAGAAACAAGACACACTGCATGCACCCTCTCTT
>PJEM01012567.1:23846-46309 GCA_004023845.1 Helogale parvula | reverse complement strand
TCCCATTGATCAGTTGACCCATGTTGGGAAGGGTAATCTGATATTTAAGACCACACAGCTATTTCTCGTTGAGAAACTACCACAGTTCATTTTCTCAAGAATGTATCTTGCTTCCAAGTTCTTATTAACATCCTTAAGGAGATAGTGTTAACAGCTCATTTGTCACGGAGACATTTTACTTTTTCTTATTTATCTCTTTTCCATCAGACAGTGTGAGCCACATGTACCCATTCAGACATATGCTTCCCATCAACTCAGGGCGAAAGGGCCTATTTGTCACTTGGAAAGTTGTGAAGGGGCATATAGAGAGATGGGAAAAGCCAGACAGACGTCCAGCTTCCAGTGCAGTCTTTATTAGGTAACTGGAAATAATAAAGTTCGAGGTATTCAATTTTTAGAATAATCCCAATATGACAGAGAAAAAATAAGGAAGGTTTTTTTGTTTCGAATATTTGAATAGCTTCCCTTTAATTCCCAGGGGTATAATATAAGTGGACTAAACTTAAGTCGGTTTTGTAGCAATACCGGGTTTGTAAATCCTTAAAGCAACAACCTTGCAGGGCCCCCGGGGTCCTCAGTCGGTTGAGTGTTAGACTTTGACTCAGGTCATCATCTCACGGTTGTGGGGTTGAGCCCTGTGTCAGGCTCTGTGCTGACGGCTTGGAGCCTGGAGCCTGCTTCAGAGTCTGTATTCCTCTCTCTCTCTGTTCCTCCCCTGCTCAAGCTCTGTCTCTCTTTGTCTCTCAAAAATAAATAAACATTAAAAAACAAAAAACCTTACAAAGTAGCCCAAGCCCACAACCTATAGGTTTTTTTACTGAGACCTTGGAAATCACCTATTTTTCTAAGATTCAAACAAATACAATTTTTAACCAGAAAGAAAGCACACCGGGGCGCCTGAGTGACCCAGTTGGTTAAGCGTCTGACTCTTGATTTTGACTCAGGTCATGAGATCGAGCCCAGTGTCGGGCTCCACACTGAGCATGGAGCTTGCTTGGGATTCTTTTGCTTTCTCTCTTTCTGCCTGTCCCCGGCTCATGCTTATTCTTCCCATCCTCCAAATAAATAAATGAACATTAAAAAAAGAGAAAGAAAACACATAATTGTATTCCAGTCATTCTTTCTTGAGACAATTGTTCTTAGGAGAAACTGAGAGAGTCGGTTTCCTTTTGGAGGCTGGAGGCCTTTCTTTTTGTTTTTTGTTTGTTTGGTTTTTTGTGTGCGTGTGTGTTTTTTGTTTGTTTGTTTTGTAATCCTTTGCAGCGGAGCGGGACAGCTCATAGATGTATCTTCCACTCCCTGGTCTCTCTCTTTCCGTCCCTGTGTTCCCAGCACTCATTTTCCCGGCTACCAGTGAAAGGTTGGAGAGCCTAAAGTACACTCCACAGTTGACCTGAGTTGACTATTTTTTCTGCTGTTTTTGTTTAAAATCTTTTTAAAAAAATTTTTTTTTATTTATTTTTGAGAGACAGCGAGAGACAGCTCAAGTAGGGGAGGGTCAGAGAAAGAGGGAGACACAGAATGAGAAGCAGGCTCCAGGCTCTGACCTGTCAGCACAGAGCCCAACGCAGGGCTTGAACCCACAAACCGTGAGATTATGACCTGAGCCAAAGCCGGACACTTAACCGACTGAGCCACCCAGGCGCCCCTGTTTTCTTTTAAAGTGAGTTTTTACATCCCTAATTCTCAGTCTGCTCTGAGTCAGCACTGGTGCAGATCTTGGCAGCTGCCTGACTCGGTCCCATTTTGTCTGACCCTATCTGAAGTCACCCACCCATCTGCGACCCTGGAAACGCCCTGCCTGGGGCAAGGCAGCTGACTGAAGGGTGCAGACACCCTGTTTACGGGAGCTGTTGAACCCGGCAGCCAGGGTAGAGTGAGCATGAGGGGCAAAGAGCTCTCAATGTGTTCTTGTTGATCACTTACAGGGCTTCCTGGCATAATTTGATTTATTATCATTGTAAAGTAGATCAGTATAAAAATGTCTGTGCGTGTCTCTTCTGATCTGTCAACAGAAAGGAGTGTTATTCCTATTTTAAGGCGCTCAGTCTCTGCACCTGCCACTGATGTGGGCATCGTGGGGGTCAAAGTTCATGTCCTCTTCTTAGCTGCTGACACAGCGATGTATCCTCACCATGACTACAGGCAGCTGGGGGCGCTTGGTCCCGTCTTCCAGGTGTGGTAGCAACTGCCTTCTACACCATTGGAGAAGTAAACTTGCCTTTAACCATTGTTACAAATGGTGACTTCATTCCCCTGTGGCAACCAATTATTGACCCAAATAAATGGTTCTGGAGGAGTTCTGTGTGCTGAAGAATCAGAGGTTAGTGTTTGTCTTGACTGTGGTCCTTTGGAAGTAAACACATAGCCCTAGTGGGCAAACAACACAGGCTTCAAACACAAACAGAAGAAGGAAGTCTAGGGGTGCCTGCATGGCTCAGTCGGTTGAGCATCTGACTTCGGCTCAGGTCATGATCTTATGGTTTGTGAGTTCAAGCCCCATGTCAGGCTCTGTGCTGACATCGCGGAGCCTGGAGCCTGCTTCGGATTCTGTGTCTTCCTCTCTCCTTCTCTTTCCTTCCCTTCCCTTCTCTCTGCCTCTCTTTGGCTTGTGCTCTCTGTCTCTCAAAAATAAACAAATGGACATTTTTTTAAAAAGTAGAAAGATAGTAATTCTCAAGGGAATGATATTTCTCCTCAGGGGGGTGGTGGGTTAGAGGATGAGCATTAGAAGGACAGGGAGAGTGAACCGATCAGGTTTCATCATTTCTGGGGAAGTTGGGGGATGTCGTTCACCTGTCTTGCTCTGGACAGAGGCGGCTGTAACTGGGACCAGTGCCTATTAAACATGTAGGATCAACAAAGCAGCTGAGAAATCAGGAGGGGCCGTGTCTACATAGAAACCACACATTTGGCTTAAAAATCCATCCGGTTTTCATTCTTCCCTTGAAAATTTAAAAAACAGAGTTGATTTAGTCTTTTTTTTTTTTTTTTAATTTAGTGCAGGAAGGCTACTAATTAGGTTTAGGTTCACTAAATGGGCAGCCCTGGTTCAAGACCGCCTATCACTACAGGCAGTGACCTGGACCCCTCTCCTCTCCTTCCCGATTTTAGAGTGCCCTGTGATTCAACGGGCCACACAACCGGCCTGTTGGTAGAATTGGAAAAGTGTACCTGTGTGTTGCGGCGAGAAAACATACTATTTCACAGAAAAGCAATGGGGGCAGCGTTTCTGAAGGGAGGGGGTGAAAGATACATAACCGTGATCATCATAACATGAAAAAGATGTGTTTTTCCGAAGGAAGATGATAATGTTTGCTGTTTTGATTAATTGAGCCAAAAAAAGCCTAACCCAGGATTCTGATACATTTTTCCTCCCAAAAGTAGCTCTCAGAGTTCTTGTCTATAAGACTTCCTTATCACATATGGGAAAAAGAAATGAATTTTTCAGTACATCCAACTTAATATTATGAGGATTGATGAAAAAGAACATCTTCGAAATCTATCAGGGTTCGTGGGCCTTGAGTAATTGGAGTTTTTCTTACTATCCGTAAGTTGTGTTATTTCCAGTTGTTTTTGTTTGGCATCTCAATGACTAGGTATGAGAAAGTAATTTTTAGCCATTCTCTCTGAGCTCATTTATATTACATGACTCTATGGACTATCACTTGATAAATTCAAAGACCCTGACAGAAAAAACCTTGTTGGTTGTACCATTCGTGATGACTTTGCCTTGCATGGATTATTACTTAGAGTATTACTGACCCATATTAATGGGATCAAGACTAATACATCTTCTGTAAAGGAGAAGTTTTGCATCACTGCACAATAAAGCAAGACAGCATAGTTTGTGGAAAGGAAGATTTAGAGCCACACAGCACATTATTTCCCTTTCTGCAACTTAATTTGTAGAGAAATGCAGTGACCGAACTCTTGGACTTGTAGGCAGCATGGCAAACCTGAAGGCCAAGGCGGCAGTGGATGGGGGGTGATGGTCCAGCTGTTTGCCCCCCTTCTTCCTGACCCCAGGGCAGCGCTCAGTTGCCACTGACAGCATCATCACACCGCTACCCCAGCCGGGACAATCTCAGGAAAAGCCAAGTGTGCCGATCTTACTTGGGAGTTCTGTCCACAAAGCCTAAACTCTGCAGCTCCTGCAGAGTAGAGGGACTGGGGAAAAAGGAGGGTTAAAAATGTTTTGAATTACAATTGGAAGAAATAATGAGAACTTGCATAGACACTTAAATTTTATACCCAACACATGACGCCCAAAAAGTTAGCGCTTCTAGGCATCTTTTTTCTGATGTTCCATTTAGACCATGATTCATCCATTCACTTGTCGAATGCTCACTGAGCACCTGCCGGGAGTCAGGTGATGTTCTGGGCACCTGGGAGACATGGGCAAAAGGAGCAGCCACGGTCCCTTCTCTTGAGCTCACATTCTAGTGGAGATTGAAGTGGACGACAGCCAGGAAGCATAATGAACCCACCAAATCACACGGTACATTAGAAAATGGTAAAGACAGTGGGGAGAGAGAGAGCACAGCGCAGGACAGAACGATTTGGAGCATGTGGCGGGGGGCGGGCGGGCAGTGTGGGGTGGTTGTCAGAAGTTTGAGGTCCTCGAAGATCCAGTCCATCTAAGGGATACATACCATGCAGAATAACTCTGTTTTAACATAGAAGCCAACTGCTCCTCAATAAAGGTGAAGCATCTGCCAGAAATCAAACTGGTGAGGTGGACCCGTCTACCCTAAAACATTTGCGCCACAGCCTCCCAGCTCGGGGGCCTCACTGGTCCCGTTTTGGTGACTTTCTGTTGGGCGTGTCTTTGACCCAAATGATTGGTTTTGGGACAGTGTGCTGCAGATGTTTTATTGGCCTCGTGCTTTCTCTGGGCCCCTCAAGGTTCTTGGGCCAGAACACAGTTCATTGCTACAGTTACATCCTCGGGAAGAGCCTCTCACAGTCACTGGAAATGAGACGTGCCTGAGCGGATAAGGAGGCTGCAGCGTGAATGTTAAGCAGGAAGGCGAGAAGGCACAGCTGTATCCGAGGTTGTGGGAGATAATCACGCAGCAAGAAGATTGTGCCCGGGGCCGAGACCGAGGACAGCGAGCAAGTCATGACTCATAAAGGTGCCAAGTCGCCCGAATAAGCAGTGCCGCTGGTTCTTTCCCACTCGTTCAGTCCTCGAAGTGGGTCTGTGCACCCCATTTCACAGAAAAGGAAACTGAGATTCTAAAGGACGAGGCGGCTTGTCTCACTAACAGTTACATAAGGTGGAGGGAGGATTCACACCGAGGCAGCCTGGCTGCAGAGCCTCCTTTCCAACACTTGATGGAAAAAGTATAAAAGGGAAAGAAATAGAAGCGAGAAGGAAAAACAACAACAACACAGCGGTTCTTGCCTGAATACAAATTGAGTTCTGATTACAGAAACATTGACCGATAGCACAATTTATTTCTACCCCTGTTTAATAACCTTCTGGAACAGTCTTCCCCTGGCAGGGAACGAAGTCAAGATTCTCAGATTCTGACGGTATTTTATAGCCACAGTTCGTGGACATCGTTAGCTGACTTTTACAAAGCACGTGTTATTGGCTCGAGCTGTTCTAAACCCCTTACGTTAATCTGTGTAAATTTAATAGCATGGCTGTGAGGTAGATAGCATCTGTGATTTTCTACGTTTTAAAGAAGAGAAAATGGAGGCAAAGTGAAATAGGCTTTCCCAAGATATCACAAGTAAGTGGAAGAGAAGTCAGTTTTTAAAATTTTTTTAATGTTTTTTATTTTATTTTTGAGAGACAGAGAGAGACAGCACGAGCAGGGGAGGGTCAGAGAGAGAGGGAGACACAGAATCCGAGACAGGCTCCAGGCTCTGAGCTAGCTGTCAGCACAGACCCGATGCAGGGCTCGAACCCACGAACCATGAGATCATGACCTAAGCCAAAGCCGGACGCTTAACCGAATGAGCCACCCAGGTGCCCCGAGAAGTCAGTTTTTAACGAAAATGTCACACTACCTCTTAAATGGAAGACGACTGACTGATATTAAAAAAAGAAAAAAGTGCTCAGTGCTTTGCCAGGCACTGACTCTTCGCAGCCAGCCTGTGAGACATGCAGGTGAGGCCCCTGAGGCACGGGGAGGTGACACTGACATGCGCAGTGACACACTGCCACCAAGTAGTGGAATCGGGGTTCGGATCCAGGCAGAATCGACTCAGTTTTCAACTAAAATGGCAAGTACATCAAAGTCTGTTTATGGCCTTTACATTTAAAAGAAACTAGCTGTTGGAGGGATTTGGAGTCTCGAGAAAGTCTGACCGTCGCCCTCCCGGGCCGCCTGGCTATCGGTGGGAGGCATAAAATGAAAATACCATGGTCTAGCATGACACCCTCAAGGTGTCATGCTAAGCGAAATAAGTCAGGCAGAGAAGGACAGATACCATATGTTTGCATTCATAGGTCTAACAGGAGAGACCTGGCAGGGAACCAGGGGGAGAGGAAGGGGGAAAGAGAGCGGGGGAGAGTGAGGGACACAGATCAAGGGAGACTATTGAATACTGAAAACAAACCATGGACTGAAGGAGGAGGGGGAGGGAGGGAGGGAGTGATGGTCATGGTGGGGGGCACTTGTGGGGAGAAGCACTGGGTGTTGTATGGAAATTAATTTGACAATAAACTATTTAAAAAAAAAAAGAAAATACCATGGTCTAGGTGGGAAAATACTCTTCATCGCAGACGGATAAGTCACTGGGCTTGGCTCCTGGGGGACAGACGTGAGACTATGTAACAGGTCTTGTGACTGTCCGGGGGGGTCCTCTGTGCGCTGCAGCAGGGACCGACCGGAACCTCAACTCCCGGCCGCGGCTCTCAGTCTAGGCTCCCGCGGAGCACCCGGCGGGAATGCCAAGTGCTGAGGGTGAGCAGCAGCAACCCGACTTTACGGAAAACGGCCATATGGATAGAATCTTCTGGATTAAACGCTTCTTTATTGGGGCGCCTGGGTAGCTCAGTCAGTTGAGTGTCTGACTCTTGATTCCGGCTCAGGTCATGATCTCTGCACTAAGCATGGAGGCTGCTTGAGATTCTCTCTCTCTCTCTCTCTCTCTCTCTCTCCCTCCCTCTGGCCCCCTCCCTCCTCTCTCCTTCTTCCTCTCCCTCTGTCCCTCTCCCCCACTCATGCCCTCTCTCTCTAAAAATTAAAAAAATATATAGCCTTTATAAGGGGTGCCTGGGTTGGGGTGGCTCATTCAGTTAAGCGTCTGCCTCTTGGTTTTGGCTCAAGTCATGATCTCACAGTTCATGAGATCGAGCCCTGCTTTGGGCTCTGTGCTAGCAGCACAGAGCCTTGCTTGGGATTCTCTCTCTCCCTCTCTTCCCACCAAGTTAAAAAAAAAAAAAATAAATGTTTCTTATTATAAATTCTTGCTGGGACACCTGGGTGGCTAAGTCAGTTAAGTGTACGACTTCAGCTCCGGTCACAATCTCATGGTTTATGGGTTCAAGCCCTGCATCGGGCTCTGTGCTGACAGCTCAGAACCTGGAGCCTGCTTCAGATTCTGTGTCTCCGTCTCTCCCTGCCCCTCCCCCCATGCTCTGTCTCTTTCTCTCTCTAAAATAAGTAAACATTTTTTAAAAAATGTAAATTCTGGAGCCTGACTCGTTAATGAGTGACAACATGAGTGATAGCAAACACAAACTACTTAGAAAGTACCTGAAACCCCTGTTACCTTTTTGTAGACTCCAGGGATGCGGTTTTCTCTTGCATCCATGACACAGCTCACCATTATTTGGTGTTCCTCAAGGGGCGCCCTGACCTTCAGATGGAGGCCCCTTCATCTGAGCTGCAGGCCTGGAGCAGGAGGGAAACCCAATCCCACGCTGCCCAAGGGACTTTCTCCCTGGTGTCCAGTTTAGCCCAGAGAAGGCCCGCTCAGGGAAAGCTTGCTTCAGAGAAAAACAGAAAGACGGCCCGTGGGCTTCGGAGAAGCTGTTTCGTTGCACCAAGTGGAACAGAAGAAAGTCTTTCTCGAGTTATTCTCCAACTGAGTTTATGCCCTGGTCTTCCTCTCCCCCCACCCCCCATGACCGGCATGCATGCAGCTCTGTGCTGAGGCTTCTGCAGCCTGAGATTTATGGTCTTGTGGAGCACAGCTGGAGGGAGATTCTTTATTCTTAAACCTTTGGAAGACTTCCTTTGAAAGTTGAAGAAACGCCCCATCTCTTTTCTGTAGGTAGGAGCATTAGCAGCAGACTTTTATGGACATGAGGCACACTCGCCCAGCGCCTCCCCGATGCAATCAGATCCACAGGGCCGTCGCATTTCTGACGGGAGGGAGTGTTTCACATCCTTTTACTTAAAAAGCAAATAGGCAGATGGATTGGAGCAAACAGATGATTGTAAAGGACACCCAGCAGGTGGGTGGACACCGGGAATGGCCTCCCTACCTCAATGGGCCGTGAAATCCTTGCATTCTCCCGATGACCTCCTCCCTCGATGGTGTGCTGGGCTGCTCTGCAGGGGACCCCTCCCCCCGCCCCTGCGCAAACACATCTGCAAGCTGCCTCAGTTGCTGCTACCTTCCGGGGCTTAAGAACAGATAAAGCAGCCCATAGCAGATAAGCACCATCACACTGCTTCAGACGCAGAGAGGAAGACAGAGCCCTCCATGGGCAGTTCAGACAGTTACGGAAGAGACGAATGCTCCAGCTGCTGACCATTTGGCTGGGAGCTAGCGGTGGACCATTTGGGTAACTTGAACAAGGACAACATCAAGAAGGAAAAGGGCTAAATGGACTTGGGTGTCAGAGTGGGGAGAGAAGCCCTGCCGTTTGGCACCATTTTGTCCAGACATGGACGTCAGACTGATAGGTTTGCTACAGTCATTGTGGAGGCGATGATGTTACATCTTGGTGTCTTCAGCTTTTGGGTGCTGCATAAACCTGCACAGGGTGGGCCATTTTGTCTTCAGGGCCTGGGTAAATAGTCTTCCTTGTTGTCACAGAGAGCAGGGAGAGATTTTCATCGGCTGTGCTTAACGCGCACAGGACAGACGGGCTTTCACACTGCCCTGCACCCCATTTGTGCACATCCCGTGCCTTCCATGGCAACGGGCTCTGGGAGGCCCCCGTTGGGTGACAGTCCTGTGTTTCTTGCGCAATTAGGGCCCATGATTCACCAGCTGGCTCCTTTCAGCCCTAATGGCTCCACCATGCCCAGGGCCGATGGGCTGGTCACAAGCAGGTCAGCAAGGATGTCTGGGCCATTTGAACTGGAATAAAGGGACAGCACGTATTTTTGGTCGGCTCTCAAACAACTCAGCTGTCTGTGGTGTAGTCTTTTCTAAGTCCTGTGTGGACAAGAACCTCTAGAGTGCTTTCGAAATAAAGAGACACGTGGAGCGAAATCTTTAATATCATATTTATATGCAGAGTTATATTCTTATAGAATGCTTTTATATAAAAGGAACATAGTATCTGGTTTTGAATTATTAAATAACCGAAGAATTTCTTTAAAAAATGAAATCACATTTTATGTTCTCCTCCTCTTGGATCTGTGAGGTCGCTTGCAGAAAATGGGACCTTTGAGGCTGCGCAGTGAAGATTTCCCGATGACCTTGAGCACAGAAAGAGACTAATCTCTGATAGTAGCTGAACCCAGTCATTTTGTAAAGGGAATCTGATCGTGGAACAGTATCGCTGATCCACCATAAATTAATATTTGCTAAGTGTTCATGAAAGATTTGTGCCGAGTCACCGATTTCCCCCCAGGCAAAGCGAACGCGTTTTCTCTCTGTACCGGATTGAACACTTCCCTGGCTATGACATGATTTTTTCGTTTATGTGTTTACCTTACCCGCAGACTGAGTATCTGGGGTAAGGGATCTTACCCACTTTGCATGGCAGAGGAAACCCAGTCGGTCCTGAGCAGAGGAATGGCTGCTAGTGAAGTGATTGTCTGGACGTGGTTCTGTTAACACAGGGAGCCCGCCCACCCGCCCAGGCTGACTCTGTGAAACGTCCCAGGCTCCCTCGGAGACGCCTGCCACCCACCGGGAAACTGTGGGGAGCCACGCTGGGCTGAGAATCTCCAAAACCCTTCTTGACAAACTGGAAGTAGTCCAGTTCATAGCAACGGCTAATGTGCTTTTACATTCTTATTTCACTGAATCCTGACAACAGTCTTAATGAGGCAGGTGTTTTCTATCCCCTTTCACAGATGAAGAAAACTTGAGTCCCAGGGAGGTTAACTCACGTTGGGGAATCCATTAGGCCAGCTTTCTGGGCCGGTGCACGTGCTTTAGAACTAGACCGTCTAGCGGGGGCACCTGGCTCAGTCGGTTAAGCCTCTGGCTTTGGCTCAGGTCATGATCTCATGGTTTGTGGGTTCGAGCCCCATGTCGGGCTCTGTGCTGACAGCTCAGAGCCTGGAGCCTGTCTTCAGATTCTGTGTCTCCCTCTCTCTCTGACCCTCCCCTGCTCGTGCTGTCTCTTTCTGTCTCTCAAAAATAAATAAAAAACAGGAAAAATTAAAAAAAAAAGAACTAGACCATCTAGGCTCACAGTCTTAACCTTGCCACTTACTGTGTGACCCTGAGCCAATGACTATAATCTGTCTGTGCCTCAGTTTCTTTATCTATAAAATGGACAATTATATCTGTTTTGTAAAAACCTGTTGTGAGGCTAAAATCAAATGATAAGGAATGATGTAGTTAGCAAAATGCCTGATACGGGGTAAATATTCAGTGTTTTTATTATATTGGTTATTGCTCTTAGACCCGCAGGAGTGTAGACGCAGACTGGTCGGGCTCTGTGGGAGTGGGTGGTTATGGGAGGTTGGGAAGCAGTTCAGCAAGGGCCCTGGGGTAGCAGAGCCGAGGCTGGCCTGGCGTGGGGTGCTGGCAGCGGGGAGAGAAGAGCGCGAGCAGGGTCTCAGGCGGGAAGGCATTTGAGGTCCCTTCCCAAAGTGGAAGTGACCATCCGTGTCATCAGTCAGAGGTGGGCACGCGGACAGGGAGGAACTGACAGCGGGGCAGGGCCGAGGGGAACGGTTGCGGCCCCACCCCGGATGCGGAACAGCGCAGGAAGAACCCGTGCCAGAGAAGCGTCGGCGCGTTCGTGAGTGTGTATGCGTGGCCGTGCAGGTGAGCAACAGCACTGAGCCGCGGCTCAGGCCCGGGGTCGGGACCGGGGCTCCGGGCGCCGTTTTGGGTGCTTACTGACAACATGGGTGCAGGTGAGCAGACGCAGAGAAACGGAGGAGGGTGAGGAGGACTCAGGAAGGATCCAGTGTTCAGGTGCCGCAGGAGGGACCCGCATGCCAAGCAGTGGAAAAGGAGTCTGGGAGGGTGTAGATCAGCGGTTTTTGTTTGGTTGGTTTGATGGGCGGGGGAACAACCCCCACTTTTTATCAAGAAAAGTTAAAACACACTCGAAGTGGAATAATCCAACGAACCGCCATATACCCATTACCCAGATTCAACAGTTATCAACGTTCTGCCTCCCTCGCTCTGTCTGCCCTTCGTTGTTTGCCTGCAGTACGTCCAGCAAACCTCAGACAACTTGTAATTTCGCCTCCACATGCCGTGTAGGCATCTCTAAAGGGTGGCATTTCCCTACAGGGCCACCGCGCCGCTGGCACGTCACACATTAACCGTGTTCCCGCCTCTCCTCTACTGTCCACTCCTTGTTCTCCTTACTCTTTCTGGGAAGTGTCTTGTTCAGCTGCCATTACGTTTTTTGTCTTTTTGGGGTTTGGTTTTTGATTTTGTTTTTTTAAGTCAAGATCCCAGCAAGCCTCACGTATTACATCTGGCTGGTACGTCTCATACTCTCTTGGGCTGGAAAGCAGAGCCCTGCTTTTTATTTTTCATGCCGTTGACCTGCTTAGCTTTTTACACCTGTCCTGTAGGAAGCCTCACTTTCTGGATTTATCTTGTGGCTTCCTCAGCGTGATATTTAACTTTGATTAATGTTTATGAGATCAGGGATTGTGAGGTCGAGTGGGTCTGAGTAGGAGCCGGGAGAGAGGGAGCTCTGGAGAGAGGGGGTGACATCTGGGGGGAGATTTCAGTGGCCTCCCGCTTCTCTGTCCCAGAGAAAGTCATGCCCTGTCACCACGGTGTCTACTCCGGACGGTATTTCCACATGCGCATGCTATGTTACACACGCGTATATAAGACGCTGTATTTCGAGGTACATGCCTCCCATGTTTGGGGTCCTTGGGGTGGGGAAAGTGCTAGGTTAACGGTGAGAAGGCTTGGATTCCAGGCTGGACACCGGAACCAGCTTGTCTGGGATTCGGAGCACGTTTCCTCTGCACTCCGAATATTAGTTTCCTGATCTCTAAAAATGTGGCCCCTGGGCCAGATCAGCACAGTGCAGCTCCGTGCTCTCCGTGTGTTTCCAAACACATCATTTGATGTTCTAGCAACTTGTGGACTCCCTGCCGCACATTCACGCGGATCTGTTTAACTCACCGCACAGATTTACAGACTCCTGGGTTTGGAGTTCAAAGCCCTCAGCCCGCACCTGTGTCTACCCTTCCGTTCTGCTGTCTTGTTTCTCCGGCCATTCTAATGTGACTGACGGAGTGGTGCACTGTGTTCAGGTAAACAAGCCCCACGTGGCTGGGTCTCCTCCAGGCTCCACTGACAGCACACCCCTACCTGGAAGGCCTACACTTGTCTCTCCTGTCCCAGGTTTGGTTCCAAGCACAGTCGACTCCCCACGATGGCGCTTCCAAGCCGGATCCTGTTTGCCACTTATTGAGCCCCTGCCCCGTGCCAAACCCAGTGCTTTATAAATATCATATCTGACACCCCACGAGCAAATCCAGCAAGGTGTAGGACTTCTTATTCCCATTTTGCATGGGACAGAATTGAGCCTAATGGGCTAAGAAGTTTGCTGGAGGTCACACAGCTAGGAAGCCTCAGGGTTGCGATTCCAGCATGGTCTGTGAGTCCACATCTCGGGTTCCTTCTCCCCCTCCACGCTGCAAGCCCCGGGCGCGTTGTAAATCTTTCTAATGCTGTTATCTAATGCCGTTTTCTGCTTTAGTGCCTTCAGCATACTTTTATTGAGTGTCTGCTGTATCCTAGGCACCTGAACAAATATTAACTCATCTGAGGGCAGTTTCTGTGTCTTACCAGGTGCGTTCTGTCCAGGACTTAACTGAGAGACGGGACACAAGCTAGAAATTCAGTACACGTTTGTTGAGTTCAACCAAAATGAATAGAGTGACCTGGCTGATATAAAGGGGCATAATCAAATTAAGAGCCAACAAATATTTTCTCCTCTTCACTGAATGATTTGGGTTCCTCTGAGCTGAATGCCCGTTTCATTGGGAGCTGTTAGCATATCTACGTGTCATTTATTGAAACTGGCTGTGGGATGCATGGGGCTTGTTTTTACTCTTTGTCCTAAGGCTAGGAGCTGGTTTTTTTTTTCTTTCTTGAGAACACGTTTTAGAGTAGCTGTTAGTGAAAACAGTTGAGTCGTTTGTTAAAGGACAGGAGACATTTATGTCAAAATAAACTTACTTGTTATTTATGGACATTCGTTTTGACATAAATACCTAAAATCACAGTAGGATCATGATTATCATCAAGATGCATTTATTTATTTATTTTTAATTTTTTTTTTAAAGATAGAGACCACACCAGTGGGGGAGGGTCCGAGAGAGAGAGAGAGAGAGAGAGAGAGAGAATCCCAAGCAGGCTCTGTGCTGAGACTAATGCAGGGCTTGAACTTACGGAACCGTGAGACCATGACCCAAGCCCAAACCAAGAGTCAGATGCTCAACCGACTGAGCCATCCAGGCGCCCCAAGATGCATTTAAATTGAACCTGTATAAGCTTCTGTTTTAAGTGTACAAGTGTTAAGTGTACAAGAAAGAAAACCATAGAGAGGCCTGATTGATTTCCTGCCTCAGGGGCAGTGGGGCTTTCTCCAGACCGAAGTATCTCAGGTGGCTGAAGCTCATCCTACAGAGTGCCAAGGCTTTTTATCCTAGACATAATTGATGAAGTATTTCTTAAGCAAATATATGAGAGAGAAAATTTCTGAAATTTATGCCATATCATGAAATTTATGATACGGAACCTATTCAACAAATTCCATGTAGTGAAGCCAGGGCATGTACTAAGCACAAGCTACTGTCCCAGCTTCCAGGGACGCAGCAGTGAGTAGTGCACGATGCTGGTCTCATCGGGCTTTGTTCCGGTGGGGGGGACATGTGTCAATGAGTAAACAAATAGATGAGAAAGATCGTCTCAGATACGGTGGGCAGGGCTGTGACTAACTACAGTAGGATTCTGAGATAAGGAGCAGCTGGTCGGCAGGGGTGGGGAAGGCCCCTACACATGGGGTGCTCAAGGCTTCCTTGAGGAGGTGACTTTGGACCTGAAACCAACCAGAATAACGACAGCCATTTGAAGAACTGGAGGAGCACAAAGGAGCGGACATGCGACAGAACACAGTGCGTTCCCATTTGGGTTTGTTGATTGAGTTCGAAGGTCTCATGAGAATTTTGAGAATGTAGGCTGGGCAGGCCTTTAGGCCTGGGAGTCGGGAGCATGGGCAAATGACAACATAGTAGATAAAGATTTGACAGTCCTGTATCAGGTTCGGAGACCGTTAAAGGCACTGAACAGGACCATTGCTTAGAAAAGCCATTATGGAGGTTGCACGCCCTCCCTGATGTGCCCCCCAGCAGTGATGATGGCTGGCAGGGATACTTGCAAACCCATCACAGAAGAAGCTCATTCAGTCCTCAAAACAACATTAGAAGGTAGGCCCTAGTATTTCCCTCCATTTTGCAGAGAAGAAAACCAAGGCCCTGAGACAACTTCTCCTAAACCTGAGTGGAGCTTAGAGGCAAACCTGAGTAGCTGGGTTGTGGAGCCATGATCTTAATTATGATCTTAATATGATCTTAGTCATGATCTTAATTGTGATATATGCTGCCTCATGGGCCATCCATCAAGAGCGGATAATGAAGGCTGGACGAGGTCTGGAGGAGAGCACGAGAGAGCCTCCTGGAGACGGGAGGACGTGAGTCAAGTGAGAAGTCCATCGTCTGCTGCGAAGTGGCGGGCACCCAGTCTGCTCGGGTCTCCTGAGTTCCTCACTGCGTGGCTGCAGATTACTCTTGTTCTGTCACGTTCACCATATGCTTTCCTGGACCAGTGGCTAGGCTACATTAATTCTGTTTAAAATGACTTCTTCAGCGGACTAACAACAATGTGAATGAGCAAACAAACAAACCAGAAAGGACGTATTTCAACTCAAAGGAGTTGAAAAAGATGAGCAACGGAAGAAGCAAACGGCCACCAGACCCACATCAGCAGAGAGCGAAAAGCACTAGGTTTGCTGAGTGATTTTAGGATGCTTGCTTGAAGTGGTTTTTATGTTTACAGAACAGACAGCCTACTTAACGTCCTGTCCATGGAAGAACCCCACATTCTCACCAACCAGACCCTACCAGCCTAAATTTCGCCCATTATGCCTGGTGGAATCCACCCAGCGGTGCCTCTCCTGACATTTCCATCTCTAGACTCATCCTGGGAGGTTGCCATGGCAACCATAATCCAGTTTTCCTGGAATGCCCTCCATTATCCATCCTGGTCTTTGACCCTGAGTCCAGGTATTAAAAGAGAATGTGTTGAAAGAGATCACTACCTCTGTTTGGGTCTTGCTCCCTTTGTCCTAAGAAGGAGCGTGATTGTATTCAAATTAGTAGGATCCAGTTTATTTGTACCTGGAGGAGTGAACCTACACTTTCTTGGGAGATTTAAGGAAAGATTAACAGGTTTGCCTTTGACCTGGAAATAGCTCAATATAATTGCCGTCGCTCTGCCTTGGCGCACTTCCCTACTTCTAGAGTATTCCTTGGTGACCGTCCCAGAGTTCCTGTGGTCTCCACTGCGTGGCAGTGCCAGGAAGTTTGAATAATTATTAAAAGCTTTAAAATGAAAAGTGAAAGAGCCTGCAAATTCTTCCATAATGGCTCGAATTCCCACGTTGGCTGTTAGCACCACTAAAGGTGTGACCTTGTTTTTAATGGCATCGCTATTTTCTTGGTTACTTTCATATTTGACTTCTTTCCATATTCAATTTTGCTCCTCTATGAGCTGTTCTAACTTACAGTGGCATAGTGTATGGCCCTTAATTATAAATCCTAGTGTTACAGTGTCTCCTGTTTCCTCCCTACTTTCTTTCTGATTATTTAATTTCCTCCTTTTTTTTTTTGGCCTGCATTTATTATGCTCATTGAATGACCACTTATTTTATCTTTTATGTATCAAAAACAAGTCAGATTCTCTGGAAGAAAATGTGCTTCAGAAATTATTGAGAAAGAATTTCAATAATGAAGTAGTAATAGTAACACCTTCAAGTGCTTACATGTGCCGGGCGCTCAAGTGTATTAACTCATTTCGTTACCATAATCTACTCTTGGACTTCGTTTTCCTTGTTGGGAAGCTGAGGCCCAGGGGTTATAATCATAAATTCGGATTTGCTGTTTCCCAGCATAGGTTTCTTAAACAACTTGTATTTTTTTACAATCCAACGACGCTGATTTTCAAACACTTTTGTTTGCGCACATTAGCCTGTTTACATGATGTTCTGTTAGTCCTTTCCACAAGCTGATTGAGAACACTGGTATCTTCGTTTTTATTTTCTCCGAAGTGTGGATTTACACCTGATAAAAATGAAGGGAAATGCTCTTTCCTAGTTCTGCAAACTCAGTATTTGTTCCGAAGACTGTAATAAAGTCTACCCGCGTATAATGTCGGGAACAAGATGGCAAGTTTTTAGTCACGTCAACAAGTTCCTTAGAGACTTAGGGAATGTTCCTTCGGGAATATTATCCCCTCTGTATTTAATTTTTAAGAGGATTTTTCTCCCTGAAAAATGCATTATAAGTGTGGTAGGGATTGTCTTAAAGAAAAAGTAGGGTTAAATCCACAGGGGGTACACCTGGGCGCACATGTTCCCACCGGCATGTGGAGTCGACTTACAACAGTTACGGAGGAGGTTGGGCCACGTCAGTCCCTCTGAAACTTGAGATGTGCTGCAGACAGCGAGGTGAGCCCCGGATGTCTTCAGTCAGATCTTTTCTGGCTCAGACACCCGTCTTGTGTGCCCCTCAGCTGGCATGGAGACTGCGGAGGTGATACTAACCCCAGCCGCTATCAGATTGGAAGCCACAAATAGGATGACTGGCTCGTGGGTCTGTTGATACACCATCTGGGCTTCCCCTCCATCGCCCCGCCATCTGTGCCTCTCTGCAACTTGCTGTTTACTTATTTACTTTGAATGATTAAAAAAAAATTTTTTTAAAGAACTGAAGAGTTTCAACGTGAACAAATTTTGATTAAAAATGAGGCCATCATCCTACTATTGCGCATAAAGAGCCACGGAAGGAAAACCACACATGTCAGCAGTCTCACGGGGGGGCGGGGGAAGGTGCCGAGTCCAGCTGAGATTTTTGGAGCAAAATCTTGAAGATTGGATCAACTATGAAAAGTCTTTGAACTTCCATTCCCGGATTTGAAAGCATTTAAAATCTTGCCTTTTGGTGATTTCTTTATTCCCACACAAGGACAGAAACATATCCGCTTGATTGTTAGACACAGCATGGGCGATGTTCCGATTATGGAATTTGGTCACAGACGTGTTTCTGCGCATTATTTTGAATTAGGTCAGAGACACAGGGCCCCGTGTTCGTTGATAAGCACAGGACAGAGTTAAGGGAACCGGAGCACAGAGGGAGCGGCTCATTACCACATCCAATTAATGAAACTTTGACATCACAACACTGCCCACTGTCAGTGAGCTTGCAAGGCTTCCAATTTCTATTCATTAGTTATTCTGTTTCCCTGGTTGCTTCACTCCTCCACCTCCACACAACGGGAGCATTATTAAGGGGGGATTAAAATGGCGTCCACATTGATAAGAAGTAGTTATCTAGTGTTCCTGACTGTGTTTGTTACTTGAAAAAAGTTTCAGGCTAAATGGAGTGAAGAAGATTTGAAATGTAAATGGATTCTTGTCCCTTTTGTAGATAATTGTACTAAATGCTAATTTGTGGGCAGCTAATGTGTTCTTGTGTTCACTGATAAGCTGTGTTGCTTAAAACAAATTTATAAAAAGAGACAAGTCGTTGGTCCGCAAACACTCTCAACCCAGTGAAGTCGGTGTGTCTGATTGTTTTCTTTGCTTCTCTGGGACAAGAATCCGATCTGAGCTGTCTCCACCTACAGATACATGGCCTCCCTGCCCGTCCAGTGACAATGGGTGGCGTAGAACCTGTTCTATTTCTTGAGACCCATTTTGGAGATTTGGGATGAATTGTACTCTTCGGTACAGACTTCTGTGCAGAGCTTGATAATAATTTGTTGTGGCCTTTGTAGGCCATCTAGTCTTTGCCGTGGCTTTTCAACTCAGCCGTCGTACCCGAAAATAACCTGATGCAAAATGAATGAACAGGGATCTGTTCCAAAACAAAATAAATGATAGGGATATGTTCCAATAAAACTTTATTTATCGGCACTGAAATTAGGTTTTTATGATTATTTAATTTTCGTATGTATGAAATACTATCCTATTTTTTACTTTCTTCCAGTCATTCAAATATATTTTTATAATAATATAATTTATCTGTACGGTACCTCGGGGCCTTCCCAAAAGAGGCAGTGGGCGAGATTTGGCAGAGGAACCCTAGTTTGCGAACCTTCGGGTTGGACCCTTCTTTTGTCTTGTGTGTATCCATTTCCCCTTCAAGTCTCTTTTCTTCTCGGCTTTCTAAATGCAAACCCCAGTTGCTGCCCGCGTATCTTTCAGGTACTTTGACTGTGTGGAGGCCCCAGTAGGTTTGTGATTTGTTTTGTCTCCTGGGGTGAATGGGAAGAGGGGTGGGTGAACCTCTTTTGTTTCCAGGAGTGGGGAGAACAGCGGCAGTGATTTTTACTGCCTCACTGAAATTGAGTCTTGGTAGTTTAGGCACAGAGAATTTGTTGCTGCTTCTGTGGCTTTTTTTTTTTTTTTTTACAAGAAATTCAGATGCTGTAATTTTGTGGAGGGAAAGGACACCATGTGAATGACTGCATTGCATTTGAGACTGGTCTATTTGTGATTTCCTGGTTGTATTCCCTTAAAAAAGACACAGATCCAATTGTGAAAAGACAACAGGAGTCGACTGAGGTATTATTGAGCTCCAGCTGCCTTTCAGCTTGGTTGAAGTCCTTTCTAATGAGAACAAAGCTGAACTGGGGGTCATCTCTCATTGTCTACAGGCACTAGTTAGCAAACTGCCCCTGATAATTTGGAGGACGCAAAACATTTCTTTGTCCTACATAGCTTCGCAATTACTGATCTTTTGAACCTCTGGTTGTGGAATAAATTGAGTCTTATGCACTTGAGTCTTGTAATATTATTTTACTTGAGGGTGAAGAAGTTAATGTACATCCTCTTTGGCTAGTACTTCAGACATTGAGAAAATGCCTTTGATATTTAATCAACACAGAAACAAAGGAAATTTTAACTATAGGAATATGTTCACAAAACAGGTTAAGTTCTCCTTTTATTCGCTTATCTGTTTATTCGAATGAGCTCATTTCATTTGGATGAGACAGCGCATCACAACGGAAAGGAACTGTTATTAAAAATCTGATTTGCCTGTTGACCTCTTCAGTCATTAGTGAGAAAACCTTTTTAGGTCACTGTAGTCCCAGTTAGCGTCGGGGTAGAGGAATGCCATCAGGGTGTGGCCCAAACATTCCTCCCACTTCCCAATTCAGGGAATGATGATGGGTTTGGAGGCTCGTGGGTGGGTGGGCCAGCACTGCACCCTCAGCCGCGCACAGTTGGGGTGCAGGGCTGTGATCTCAGTAGCACACTGGGGAAGCCCGCGAGACCCAGGACAAGGCGCATTGCCACATGGGGCTTCCTAAGGTTCCTCCGATGTACCCTGTTCTCTCCCACTTCTTCCCGTGAAAACCTTGCCATCCATTGGCCTACAATGACTAACCCTTCTTTCTTTGCTAAAGACTGTTGTTTGCATTAAAAATGAGATGCTTGACCTATATCCATGCGAAAACTATTCAGAGCAGCATTCCTCACAATAGCTAAAGACTGGAAACAGGCCAAATACCCACCGACTTATTAATGTATGAATAAAAAGGTATCCATTCATATGGTGAAATATTATGCAGCTATTAGAAAGAATAAGTACTGATAGGTGCTGCAGCTTGGTAAGCCTTGAAGACATGATGTTTAGTCCCAGCAGCCAGACGTGAAAGACCATATGTCATATGATTCCATTTGTATGAAATGTCCACAGTAGACAAGTCCATACAGGCAGGAAGTTGATCAGTGACTGTCGGGGCTAGGGAGACAGTAGGGGGGTGACTGCTGATGGGTGCATTTTGGGATGATGAAAATGTTCTCAAATTAGATAGTGGAGGGACAGCTGGGTAGCTCAGTAGGTTAAGCGTCCGACTTTGGCTCATCATGATCTCGCGGTTTGTGGGTTCGAACCCCACATAGGGCTCTGTGCTGACAGCTGGGAGCCTGGAGCCTGCTTCGGATCCTGTGTCTCCCTCTCTCTCTGCCCCTCCCCTGCTCACACTGTATGTGTGTCTCTTTCTCAAAAATAAATAAACATTGAAAAAATTTTTTAATTTGATAGCGGTAATAGTTACAGAATTCTGTGAACATAGCGAGAAATCCACTACACTTTAAAAGGCTGAATTATTTCATATGTGAGTTCTATCCCAGTGAAACTGCTATAAAAACAATGCATTCGAGAATAGAGAATGATGTGTTTACATAGTTTTGTCATCATTGAAAACTAACGAGATTCTTCAGAGTTTTACAGTTTGTAGAACTTTAATAACCATCTAATAGTTCTAATAGTTATGTATTTATGTATTTATCTGACCAGTTGGCACACTGTTTGCCACTGGGGGAGAAAGAGTACCTGAGAATGCAAGGCTTGTCCGATGGATGACTAATCAAGTGTATGATTCTGTATTGATTTCCATTATTTCTAAATAGTATCAGGTCCCATTCATTCAGATGCATAGTTTGTGATAGCAAAGCCCTCAAACGGAAAAACAAAATGTTGAGTCAGAGGTGTAGATTTTTGCCTCATAAAAACACACATCTTAAAGCTTCTGAGTGCATATGTGTCATGGTCAAAATGTGGTCAATAAGGTTTGTACAGATTTGGCCTCTTGGGAACGTAAGTAGTGGGGTTTTAATTTGGGCAGCTTCATTATGGCACCCTCCATAGGAGGGCTCCTGGCCTAGATAAGGAAGAGGAAAACAAAACAAGACAGTTAAGTTGCCTCTGATCTTGGCTTTTTTTCTTTTTAATGACAGCTAAAGATAAAATGCCCTTGAACTCAAATGTTCTTATCTTGTATATCTGCCTTCGAGAAGACAGAACGAAGGTCAGGTGGTCCACATGTTTGAAGTATCTCTGAGCCGAAATACCAAAGGCCATCCTGGTTTAAAATAAACCAATCCGTGGCTCTGGGCTGGGAAGAAGGCCCCCCAGGCTCACTAAGGGGATTATTCTAGCAGACACAGCACTTGTTTGTGGCAGGAAAAATTATTCAGAAGGTTGCTATTTCTGCAATTCTGGGAAGCTCCAGTATAGATCAGAGCTGATAATACTCCAGTCACTAGCCCATCTGTTCCTAAAACAGTCCCGAAAAAAATGTAAAAATGAGAGTCGGAACAGAGGCAGTCATGTGGTGTAGACCCGGATGTCCAGGAAACAGTCCCTGGTGGTTTCTCCCTCCTTCTCTGAGTCACTGCGTTGGAACCAGAATTCTGTCTGTTTCACTCAGGGATTTTTTTTTAAGTATTCACAACCTTCAGTTCCGTTTGGTGAATTATTTGATGATGAAGATGAGCGTTAAGAAAATGCTCGATTTCTGGAAAGCAGCTGGATGGACGTGAGGTTTTGAGCACCGAAGTGTGGAAGGCAGAAATCCTTGGGAGCGGCAGGGGACGTGCTTTCCATGGTATACTTTGAAGCTAGAAGTATCCGAGGTCCCTTTCTGGTCCCACCTCTGGAGAGCTCTGTGCTCATAGCTGAGCACCTTAACCTCTGTAGGACATGAGGGTCCTCAAGGGGTTCAGATTACTCATTTCTTCAGGTAGGGAGCATTAGCAGGAATAAAATATGTAAAGCTCCAACATCTTTGAGTAAGCACTCAGTCAATGTTTCTGAGGCTTAACTTTGAGAAAGAAAAGCGCACTCCTGGAGATGCTATCCCTGTTACATTCACACGGCGTGTGTCCAGGGTGCCAGAGACTGGAGGCCTTCGGGGCGGATCCCGGGAACATAACCCAGTAGGAGTCCACAGTAAGCGGGAGCTTTGTGTCCTTTTATTTGTTTTTTCATTTTTTCAATGTTTGTTCATTTTTTGAGAGAGAGAGAGAG
>PJEM01012567.1:0-23746 GCA_004023845.1 Helogale parvula | reverse complement strand
ACAGAGCCCAACGTGGGGCTCCAGCTCACGAACTGTGAGATCATCCCCTGAACGAAGTTGGATGCGTAACCGACTGAGCCACCCAGGCGCCTGCAACTTTTATGTTCTTAAACCTGCGTTGTCATTTGCTCAGAGACTATTAAGTCCTCGTGAATTCAGGATTTTCTGGAAATTCTACGAGCCTTTGGAGAAAGGCTCCCCCAAGCTCTTTAGCAGTTAGAAGACAGGTAGTGTTCATCTGAGTCAACTGAAAATGAGTTGACCAACATGGTCTGTAAGTCTCCAGAGTTTAATATCGGACTGTAAAGATTAACTTAATGGGAAGTGAGCTCTGACTTGAATGTTTTCTGCTCTGTGGACTCTCTGCATAATTTTTAATAACATAAGCCTCAATAATGGCATCTGTCAAATAGGTTAAATGGGAGTTTTCCTCGTTGTGAGGACTGGGAAGGCAAAACCATGCATCAGGTGGTCAGTGAACATTACTTGTCTCTGAGCAGGGTGATGAAGGATGCCACATACTTATTCCCCTCACTGTTTAATTTTTGGCACTTTGCAAAAAAAGAGAGAGAGATCAGATTGGGATAAATATTGCTCCGAGCTCTCGGACTTTCTGGGTAGTTGTTTTATCAGATTTGGGGGAGGAAGTCACCCTTCCAACAGCCTACGAGATTTGGTAAGAGGATAAACATGCTTTCTCTCTTTTCCTCAACTCATCTTTCATGCAGGTCAGATACTTGATTAAAACATAGAAGCTACCTGTGATTAATGTCTAAGTATCTGGACAAAAAGTCCTTTGTTACCCTGAATGTATGTAGAAGACAGATCATTTCTTAATGTCCACACAAATCCCAGTCTAAATTGTCTGTTACTCCCAAAAAAGTTTTCCTAAACCCTCGACATTCAAATTGTTTTTGTGCTATTGGAGTTGGGCCCAGAGGTCCGTGGATAGACTATCTGATGTGTCCCACTGAAATATTAGCAGGTTACAAGAGGAGCCAGGAATTGTCAGGAATTAGAACTTATATTATCTAAGCCATATTCCATTCCCAAGTCGTATTTTCTGGACTGTTCAGCTATTACTGTCTTATGAGAGCAAACATTGATTATGGTGTCAAAATGGAATAAAATAGCGTTCATTCATTGAGTCATTCATTTTTGTATAAAGTGCTATGCCAGGCAGCGGCGAGAAGGGGAGAGTAAAATCATCCATGAGCTCTGCTCTCAAGGGGCCCTTTGCTTTGTTGCGCGGAAAAGACATGTATGCAAATAACGAATCCAAAGTAGAAAGAAGACTGTTACTGTTTCTGGTGTAGGGAAGCTGGGAAGGGCTTGATGGAGAAGTGACACTTGAGCTGTCTTGAGTGACAGGACGCGGGGATGGTAAATTTCTAGTCGAAAGAGCCATCTCAAACAGTCATCTGCTAGGGTGGGCCTTGAGCTGGAAGGTCAGTCCTCGGCCTGTGAGGTTTTTCAATAACACATGTTCCGTGAACATTTTACATACGGACCCACGCATACGTGCATTCACACGGAGACCTACCCAGAGGAACGGATGTATGTGAATTTAGCCGTAATGCAATTATAATTGTTTTCTGGCCAAAATGCTTGAAGCCAATAGTTCTGCTTTTAATATATGGGTACATTTGGCCAGAGACAGCAGACATGTTTTTAATTCAATTGCCATCTATTATGAAAAGCTTGGATCTGTTCATGAATTAGGAATTCATCCCAAGGATCAGAATTAAATGAGATGTTCTATTTCAATCAAAACACTTGGGAGCTTCCCAACAGAGACAGACTTACTCACTTCCTGGCGTACATTACAGTCTTGGAAGATAAAGGTGGATCATATTTGTTTTTTATGAACTCATTCTCACCCCAGAGTCTCTGACAACCGAAAACCTTCAGAACTGAACTATACAATTGCTCGGTCCCATCGTGCACTGATATGAGATGTCATTTCCTGTTTACACTACTAACTTGATTATCCACTTGATCTCCGCTAAGTTGATGGCATGCAGGGGAAGGAGGAGGCCAGAGGGTTTGGCCTATTCCTATGGGATGGAAGGAGAATCAGACAAATACAATGTATGTGTTCACCGAGGTACCCCTGGGTCCTGCATAGTAAGGAAATAGGGATTGAAGCTCTAAGAGTGGCTCATCTTTATGATTAATATATTATATTTGCCAACATGCCTTGAATAATGAGCCTTCACTTGTAATATTTCAAGAACAGAAGATCACAGGTGTATGAATTTGTTCAGACATCGTATAAAATGATAATAGCTTTGTTTAGAAAAGTCAGAAGTTTTACAGTTTCTAAAGTGAGATGTCAAGAATCTCATTTTGAGATTTAAGATGTCGAGCCTGTGACCTCGCCCCCTTCCTTCTGCCCCTGCTTGTCTGTCCTTCTCTATCCTGTGGCTCTTCTCCTGGGCCTAGAATGTCTTTTCATATTGGAACACTCCCAAAGTCTCCTTAATGGTAGTAATCATGATACAAATAGTCAAATAAATCCTAACTGGGGGCTTCTGGGTGGCTCAGTCGGTTAAGCATCCAACTCTTGGTTTCGGCTCAAGTCATGATATCATAGTTTTGTAAGTTTGAGCCCCGCATTGGGCTTGATGCTGGCAGCACCAGCCTGCTTGGGATCCTCTCCCTCCGTCTCTCTGCCCCTTCCCTGCTCACGCTGTCTCTGTCTCTCTCAAATAAACAGTCTTAAAGAAGAATCAAACCTAAAAAAATCATAAATGCAATTTTAGTGCTAAAGATGACCAAGTGCCAGTGTCCTACATGCACAAACCCCTAGAGTTTTTCTAACACCTTCATGACGGAGGCACTATTTGAATCCCTACTTTAAAAGTGAGGACACTGAAGCTGAAAAGTGCTAAGTAACCTGCCCGCAGCCACACAACTAGGAGGTAGGGTTTGTGCCATCGCTGGCTGGTCCTCTGTTGCCTTTCAAAGGTCACTTTCTGGTGGAGGAATTTTGACATCTTCTACCACATTGTCTTCACATGTGCCCTCATGGCTTTACCTACTTACCGTAAAGCCTACACAGCTTATTGGCTTTTATTTTCTTTTGTGTAAACTGGAAAAATAATTGTTTTTAATGAAAAGTTAGAAAATCGAGAAAAGCAAAAGCAGGAAAATAAAGAAATCACCTATAATCTCATATTCTGGGGGAGAACACCCAACAAGATTCAAAAGGCCGTCTACTCTCGGATTCCATTTCTATGATTTCTAGACTAGACAATATGGAAAGAGAAAGAAATCAGATTATCGATCACCAAGAGCTGGGGTGGGGAGAGGGAGGGACTACAGAAGGACACAGAAGAACTTTCTGGAAAGATGCAAGTGTCCTTTTTTCCCCTCTTTTCAAATGTTTATCTAACTTCTAGTTGGTTAACATACAGTGCAGTATTGGTTTCAGGAGTAGAATTCAGTGATCCATCACTTACATTCAATGTCCAGTGCCCGTCATAACAAGGGTCCTTCAGAAAGCTGGACATATTCTGTATCCTGATTGGGATGATGGTTCTGTGATTTTATAACTTTGTCAGAACTCATACAACGAAACACGAAAATAGTGGCTCTCACTCTTTGTAAATTTTTCCTTAGTAAACGTGACTGAACGTACAAGCCGGTGCTAACACTTGCGTGTGTGCTTGCACTCATTTCCATGCATCCTCATTATAAAAGTACGTTTTCAAAACCGATTGTACTCTGTAGGTCTTAGAACCTATTTTTCACTCAAAAACACATCAGAAGCATCCTTTACAATTATTAATAACTCATTATCATTAAAATGAGCATGATTGTTTGAGGAAAAAAAACTTTGATTATTTAAATTGGTTTCTATCTGAATTTCCTTATAGCAGATCTCGCTTCTACGCTTTACTGTTAACGTTTACTATGGGAAAAACATCCCCTTTCTCCCTGAACGCAATTGCGTTCACTGAAAAGTAGCCAGACAGGTGAATTGCATAGATAACCTCTTCGGGAACATTCTGTCTGTGGTTAGACTGCTACTTATTAGGTTGTTGAAGACTCTATGTTTCAGTACATTTTTCTTGACCTTGAAGGTACAGCCAAGGCAACGCCGACCTGTGTGAGTGAGCAGAAATGATCAGCTATTTTTACTTTAATGCCCATTTGGGGCTGATGTTCGTCTTTCGTAACCTGACTTTTAAAGAATGAAATTCCACGCTCCATGTTTTGCCAGTGGAAATATGTACTCTTTGTGGGACTTACTTTTTTTGGGAGTATAATGAATGCTACTTCTTTTAAAAGGCACAATAAATATTTTCCTTCTGACCTCTAAAAGTAAATGGCTGAAAATAAAATCGATTGTTTTCCTCATAAATTCAAATAGACCTATTACTTCTGTTTCAAAAATGACATCAGCTAGATCACTTCACAGGCTAATGACACTTTTCCTGCCAGACAGAACACTTGATTTACCATTGGCGTGAAGTCACTGCACCATCCTGTTTTCCATTCACGCCGCGCGTTTGCAGTATTGTGACACTTAACGTTTCTTATAATGAAAAATAAGAAAAATCTGACAAGACTCATTGTTTGCCGTTATGCAGAGAAAGATCTCTCCACAGACATTGTGGCAGCTGCTTCAGGGGTCTTGCTGGGACCGACCAGACTTCTCAGTTTCCCCTAAAAATTAGCACACGCTCCCATCTCTTCCCTCCCTTGTGGTGGAGGTTGTAAAATACATGTTAGTTTCACGAAAGCCTTTCTGCTTACAGATGTAGAATTAGAACAGAAGCCACTTTCTTCATATGCAAGATCCCCTGACTTTTGGAAGTCATTTTAGACTTCGTAAGGGTTTGATTGGCTGCTGTTTGCTATCCTTCCAGATCTAAAATTGCCATCCTCTGGTCCAGTAGAGCTTTGTAAAAGAGGACTGGGCTTCTGGTTTCTTTTTAGATAAGCCCCTGGATTAAAAAAAATTTTTTTATGTGTATTTATTTGGGGGGGGGAGGGGCAGAGAGAGAGAGGGAGATATAAAATCTAAAGCAGGCTCCAGGCTCTAAGGAGTCAGCACAGAGCCCGACATGGAGCTCAAACCCATGAACCAAGAGATCAAGACCTGAGCAGAAGTAGGATGCTTAACCGACTGAGTCACCCAGGTGCCCCGAGCCCACAGATTTTTTTAAAATTTTGAAACATCGATAAGTCCCCAATTGACCCCTTGCTGCTGACTGGGTAGTTCAGGAAATACACTAGTATCTTGACCTATAGAAACTTATCATTGTTCATTGGAAATTATTGACTTGTTCCTCTCTTGAATTATATATACTCTATAGGCTTTTTATGTTTTCCTTTAAGAAACCTAAAACAGTGTCACGATCCCTCTTTGGAATGTCCTGTGTTGTGATTATTCAGCAGGGACATTCCATTATCGGGCGCCCAGGAATGTCCTCCACTGGGTATGCGTGGCCTGGCAGCTTCCCCCTAGGGCTTGATCCGGCAGAACCACTCAGGAAGTGGAGGGTGTCTGTGGTGTTGGTGTCAGCAGCCATGGAAGATTAATTCACTCTACAGAGCTTCATTAGCTAAATGAAACAGTCTCGCTGCGTTAGTTGGACGTGAGTCTTTTTCTTATCTTGAAATCGCAGTGGGGCTTAGATCCCCTCTTGGCTTGGCCTTCCTTTCGGATGATAGAGGGCTCAGAAGGCGACCTTCCAGTCTCCGAGAAATATGGACAGTGACCCATGAGGTAAGTTGGTCACCCATGTCAGTCCCTTTAGCTCCCCCCGCACGTCACCTTCTCTTTTGTGCTGCAGGGTTCATAGGGCTAGCGGTCCGCTTTTAAATCAGATGTGCGTTTTGATGGCCAGCGCTTCGAACGGTCCTTCCTAGGTTTCCATGAGTCTTGAGAAGACAGTGGAGACCTTGAATATTAAGCTTCTGTTGCCGTTTATGTGATTTGAAGGCAGTTTTGCAGAGAATTATTTGTTGATAGGTCGAATCACAGCCCAGAGTTTGGGACGAAGTCATCATAGCCACTTTGTGCCCTCGTAACCCATAGAACCTCTCTGTTCCCGGAGTCGGGGCCACAAGTAGAGCAGTCTCAGGGCTTTGCAGTGGTAGGGGATTGCCGCGTGCTTTGGCTCCGTCCTGCTTCTGAGATGAGGTACGTGGTGCCAAGGCTCGCTCCACGTTCATAACCAGGACACGGGCAGCCGTAGGGGACTGAGGAGGCCTCACCAGCAAGCCCCAGACAGGGAAGCCGCAGGAAAAGGCAGGGCTGTTTGGGCTTTAGCTAGTCATTGCATTTCTGTACAAGGACCCCAAGGTCTATTCTTCTTCCCTTTGGCTTGGGTTTAAATTCCTTCCTGCTGTGCCTGGGGACTTCCTCCATGTCCTCTTTGGATGCCTCCATGGCTTCACACCAAATGTCTCCTGCCCTGTGGTGGCCTCCCTGCTCCCTCTGGTGGAAGAGCTGGTCCATAGTGCTCAGAGAGCACCTCCCTTGAGACCTGAAAGACCTTGGGGAGGAAGGGCACTCAGGTTGCTCCGCCTTCAGGTTGGAAGTCCTACCATTCGGGCAGCCAGCAGCAGGTGTGTCCTGACAGATCAGGGCTGCAGAGTCACTGGGGAACTAAGCCAGGTCCCTGCCTCAGAGGGCTCCTGTTTTAGTGGCACATTAAAATTTTGAATCTGTAGTGCAGGTACCGAAAAACATAAATGAAGACAAGTTCCCTTCTCCTCATTAAGATAAAAAGAAAGGAAGGAAGGGAAGAAGAAAAGAAGGAAGGAAAAAGAAAGAAAGTCTTACTGAACTTGAGCACATTAGTGTCCTCTTTTCCTGTTAGAGAAATCAGAAAGTTAGGGGGAAAAAACCTTCTCAGTCGTTTCAACCTGTTATAACCCAATACCATAGACTAGGTGACGTCTAAAGAACATTTATTTCTGGACAGTTCTGAGAGCTGAGAAGTCCAAGGTCAAGGTGTGTGTCTGGAAGGGGCCTGCTTCCTCCTCAACATCCATCTTCTTACCATAACCCCACGCATCAGAGGGAGCTCTCTGGGGTCTCTTTTTTATAAGGGCCCTCCCTGAATAACGAGAGTTCTACACTCATGACCTAATCAGCCCTGAAGGCCCTGCCTCCCAGTGTCATCCCCTCAGGGCTTAGGATTTCATCATAACGAATTTTGAGGAGGCACAAGCATTCAGACCGTCGTAGGTGGTTGTACACTTAGGGTTATTTTCCAAGAGTCATAAAAAAATAAGTAGATACATTGAGGGGGTCCCTATGCGGTCAGCACCCACAGCCAGTGTCATCCTGGGAGACGAATGGTTGGCACAGAGCTGCCAGAGTTTCCTGAGTGTTTTCTGGGTTTTAGAGTTGCCGTTTTCTCAGACATTTTGTGCATCGCCCCCACCACCTGATCAAAGTACACCCAGAACAAGTGTAAGCGCGTTACTTTAATCCAGATGTCCGTCGTAAAACATATGAAACAGCTTGGAAATAGGTGCTCTGCAAATAAAGCTTTATTGTTATTATTAAATGACCAACGGAAAGCCAAACGTTGGACCGACATGTTTTGCCTGCACGTTCCTGGAAAAAGTTCACAATATGCAAGCAAGCATGAACTTATTCCCAAGTCTGCACCAACAAAGCCCTACTGTCCGCTTTAGTTTTCATAGTCCCTGAGCATCACACAGAATCAAGAGAAAAATAAGCCCTCGTTCCACTCCTCAGATGTCGGGAATGTCTTACTGAGATTCTGTAAGGGACGCGCTGGCTAGAAGGTCAGGACTAATGGATTCTACCATTAGCTCACTAGCCAGCTACCAAAGTGAGCTCCCAGATTGTTCTAGAAAGGAGAGGAGCAGAACAGAGAAGCTACACCAGTGAGATCCCTGTTCCATCCACGCTCTTGGGATGGATGCTCTGAAGGAAGCTTTATTTGCACACGCTGCTTGAGAAACACCTCTCGCTTAACACAAATAGCAATATGGTCGTTCTGTTTTTAATTTGTCAAGAACCTCCATGCCATTTCCTGCAGTGGTTGCACCAGTTTGAACTCCCACCAGGGGCGCCTGGGTGGCTCAGTCCGTTAAGCATCCAACGCTTGATTTCTGCTCAGGTCCTGATCTCATGGTTCATGGGATCAAGCCCCGTGTCAGGCTCTGCATTGACAGCATGGAGCCTGCTTGAGATTCTCTCTCTCTCCCTTTCTCCATGTCCCTCCCCTGCTTGCTGTCTCTCTCAAAAAACAAAAAACTCCCACCAATAGTGCATGGTGGTCCCTTTTCTCTAGACCCTCACCAGCACCTATCTGTTGTCCTTTTAAAAATAGCCATTCTGGGGACAGCTGGGTGGCTCAGTCGGGTAAGTGTCTGACTTTGGCTCAGGTCATGATCTTGTGGTTCGTGGGTTTGAGCCCCGCAGCGGGCTCTGTGCTGACAGCTCAGAGCCTGGAGCCTGCTTCCGATTCTGTGTGTCTACCTCTCTCTCTCCCCTGCTCATGCTCTCCCCCCCCAAATATAAATAAACACTAAAAATAATTTATTAAAAATAAATAAAAATCACCATTCTGAGGTGATATTTCATAGTGGTTTTGATTTGTATTTTCCTGAGGATTTGTCATGTCACCCATCTTCTCATGTACCTGCTGACCATTTATATATCGTCTTGGGAAAAATGTTTATTCAGATCCTTTGCCCGTTTCGGAATCAGGTCTGTTTGTGTGTGCACGCGCTTGTGTGTGTGTGTGTGTGTGTGTGTGTGTGTGTGTGTGTGCTGTTGAGTTGTATGCATCTCTTGTAGATCTCTCAGCAGGCCTTTGGTTGGCAAGTATTTTCTTCTACTCCGTCATTTGCCTTTGCATTTTGTTGATGGTGTCCTTTGCTGAGCAGAAGCTCTTTTTAGTTTGCTAGAACTATGTGAGGTGATGGATATGTAAATTAGCTTGATTGTGGCAATCATTTCAGAATGCACCCGTAGGTCTATTAAATCATTGTGTTGTATGCCTTTTACAAATCACGTTATATGACCTAAATATATACAAATTCCGTTTGTCAGTCATCCTTCAATAAAGCTAGGGATTAATACCTACCTACCTACATCCGTGCATAGTGACAACTGCAGTAACAGTAACAAAAGCCTGGCAAAGCGGAGACTCGGAGGTGCTTCCAGACCACCCACTGGATGAGCAGCAGGAATGGAGGGAACTGGGAAGTGAGAAAACAGCCTGAGGAGAAATTAGCCCCAGGGCAGGAACTACACATCCCTCCCTCTCTCTCTCTCTCTCTCATTTTAAAATGTTTTTGTTTTTACATTGCTTTATTTTTGAGAGACAGAGAAAGATAGAGCATGAGCAGGGGCGGGGCAGAGAGTGAAGGAGACACAGAATCCAAAGCAGGCTCCAGGCTCTGAGCTGTCAGCACAGAGCGCGATGCGGGGCTTGAACCCATGAACTGTGAGATCGTGACCCGAGCCGAAGTCGGACGCTTAACCGATTGAGCCACCCAGGCGCCCCATCTCTCTCTTTCTAATTGTGGTAAAATCCATATCACAAAATTGCCTATCTTCACCATTTTTAAGTGTACAGCTTAGCGTATGGATGTCTTTGAAAGAGGAATGATATTATGATACGCCTAAGACAATAAAAAGTGGCTTCAGCCCTTCTGATTTTCAACCGACTTCTCCAATTCCTGGGAAGACGGGAGTCCTGGCGCACGTACAAAACCTAGTGACGCACTGGAAATCGATAGCTTCTGCAAACATTCGTGCGCCTAAGAAATGACTTCTAGTACGTAGTTCATATCTGGTCATCTCCTTCCCCTTCTCCGAGATAGAGGAGTTTTTCTCCATGAAGTCACTTCCTTTGTAGCACTTAGCACAGCACCTTACTGAGATGCTTAAAAACTGTTGGCTGCTCATTACATTTCTTTTCTTTTTTCTCTTTTTCTTTTCTTTTCTTTTCTTTTTTTTTTTTTTTGTAAGTAATCTTTTGTCCACTCAATGCTACTACCCGGCCAGGGCAGCTGGCGCATATTTTCAGGTGAGTCCAAAGCAAAACTTCCGTCTACATCAAACGATTGTGATCAATTTAGCTTACAGTTACTTAAACGTATCGACTCAGGGAGAGAATGGCAGGTTTTCCCTCCAGGGTTCAGCCTGTCCGATGTTAGCCTGCTCATTTCAAAGAGCCAGACCAATCGATAGAGATATTATTCCAGAAGATGCTGGGGGCTGACCCCGGACGAGGCTGGCCACGTGTGAGGCACTACCTTCTCCACACACGGGGCAGCACGAGCTGAAATTCTCCATTTTGGGTCTTGTTATGTGTTGTCTGGCCTTTTCGTAAAGGTACCACTGTGTTTTGGGGAAGGGACCAAAGAGCAGATTAAAATTTAATATTTTGACTGGAAACTTTTGAACAATTCGAGGTTTCATAGAGAAGTGTTTCTAAAAATAGGCTTCTTTCTGAATATGGATTACATTTTCTGTATTTGGTGAGTTCAGGTGGGCACCTTGTAAAATCAATTCTATGTTTTCTGCCCTAAATCCTTTTGAGAATGAACGGAGAACACATAGATTACACGATTCTCTTTGCAGATTGCCTTTCCGTATTTTATGTGCCAAGAACATGTTACAAAATTAGGGCAGTACTAGAGTGTGTCTTTTTCCTCATGCTCTCTAAACACAGTTTTTTGTATTTGGTGTCATCTCGCAAGCCGCTTGGTGGCTAAGCAAAAACTGAGGGGGTCAGCTGATATGCTAGAGACAAACTGTACTCAGTGTTCAGATCTAAATTGTTAACCAATTCATGGGGCTCCTGGGTGGCTCAGTCGGTTCAGCGTCCAACTTCAGGACATTTGTGATCTCGCAGATCGTGAGTTCGAGCGTCCATCAGGTGCTGTGATGATAGCTCAGAGCCAGGAGCCTGCTTCAGATTCTCTCTCTTTCCCTCTTTCTCTCTGTCCTTCCGTCTCACCCACCCTTTCTCTTTCTCCCTCAAAAATAAATCAATGAACATTTATAAATAAATAAATAGTTACCCATTCAGAGTCCTTTCTCCTACAAGGGATCTTCAGTGCTTTAGGGAACCGGATTTACAGATGCGATGTCGTGCCTTCAGCTAAGTTACATCATATTGATGAGCCCCTTTCTGCCCCTGGCATTCTGCGTAAGGGACCCACAGCACCTGCCAGCCCCCTCCTCCCTCAGGACCCCCAGCCTGGACCACCTGCTTGTCATGTCAGTGGTCTTCACTGGTGTTTCTACTTCGGAACCAACCAGAGTGACGGCACGAATTCTGGTGACCCTGCCCTTTGTGGATTTTCATCTCCAGGGATAATAAAACGTATTGATTTCCTCAGAAACTTTGTCTAGCTGTATTGAGAGAAAACCAAATTGTGGATAAGGATTTAAATTGGTAAAAAAACAACCTAAATCCTGATAAGTTTCACACCATTTATAAATGTGTGAGACTTCTTAGCTTTTATAGCCAGAAAGGAATATGAATAAACTGACCTACGAAAGTCAAGTAATTATGCTTCTTATTATCACACTGAACTCCTTGACATTGTCTAAAAGAAATTTGGTTTTGGTGGGTGTGGGAAAGATAACAGGGTTTTAAATCCACGGATATTATAAATAGGCATCTGAGACAGTTGTTAGATCCATATCCACGGATCCCGGCTACTTAGACCAAGAGTGATTAGTAGCAACGATCGTAAGAAGATATTTTTCAAAGTGCATTATCATCTGTTATTTTCAATCTTGGTATCATGAGGTTACAATGATACTTAGTGTTATTCTTTAAATAACACACTGCAAATAAGACTGCCATATCTGTCCTATTGAGTCCTTCTTTCTTGGCGCGTTCTTTTTATCATTTGCATCTAGGTACTTAGAGTCTAAAAATAAGTTGCTAAATCTTCTCTCTCTCTTTGTACTCTCAGAGGACATTCATCTTCTTCTTATGCATTTGTTCTTCAGCTGTGTCTGTGCTGGAGACGAGACCTGCTTCTTGTCCAGCTGTTCGTTTAGCCCCGATGGGTAGATGGAAAACCTAAATAAACCCAAACGATATGCTCAGGTAATTTACAAGCATGCCTATTAAATGTCTCAGAAATTTGCTGGGACACATTTTCTTGGCGTAGGAAGATTTTGCTGGGCCAGATCCGCTCCATGTCCTGACAGGGCCTCGTTTTCAGCCCTCATTGCTTTCAAAACAACTGGCCTCGCTCCCTTCCAGAGCCATTCTGAGGGACACTGGGCTCTGAGTCAAGGGCTTGTGGGGAAGGCTGGGCTTGAAAGAGAAGAGGCAGGCAGACAGACAGACAGACAGACAGGCAATAGCATCAAGACGCAGAGAAGTGGTGGGAAACATCCGTGTCAGGGGCGGGCGGCGTGAATCCTAACCCGTACGAGTAGGTGCTCCCAGCAAACGTGTGATTGATTGGATGGATTGGGTCAGGTGAAAGGCAGGGGAGCGGGGGTTTACCTTACTGATGGTCTCCCAAGGCAGATTCGCGTTCTTTTCATTTCCTCCCTCGTTATCACCTGAAATTCAGTAGATCCAGTGATCTTACATTATGTGGTCATGTTGCGTGTGCTTCTCATCCTTATGATGCATTCCTTACCCTTTTTTTTTTTAAAGCTACTCTGTTGTTTCAATGAAATATTTTCAGAAAAATGTACATATTCCATTAGTTTAAAATTGTCATTAGTAATTTCTAAGGAGACCACGTAGGAAAAATAAAACAAAACCAAACATGCACAGGCAGGAAGCTGTGAATCCTGTTTTAGAAACGAGGTGGATCTGTCATTTCGCAATTATGTTGATTATACACCATCCAAACTCTCTGGGTTTGTAAAGGCACATAGTGTCCTGTTTTCTTTTGAGTGGTGTTCACTTTCGGGGTAAATTCAGCACGTTGGTGTGTTTTGAGGACATAACCAGTAATTTGGTCTTGGAAATGTGCTGGAAAGTGCTTTCGGCCAGGAGTCAAAAGGCAGGAGTTCAAGTTCTCCTAGAGCAATGTAAAACATTCACTATCCTCAACGTTAGGTCATGCCATTCCCATGCTTAAAACCTTTCCCTGGCTTCCTAGTACCCTTAATAATATAACCCAACTTCTTCAGAAGCATCTTACAAGCTGTGGTCCCGGCTGTCTTTACAACCTTGTCCTGTGTCACCTTCTCCCCTTTTCCTGGTCCCTGGGCACACTGTATTCTTTCCAACTTCCTCGAAAACCCACATTTCTTCCCACCTCAGGGTCTCTGTACTTGATGTCCCTTCCCCCGAGGTCCTTCCTCCCGGCTCCTTGCACAGCTGGCTCCCTTAAACCCAGCTCCTCAGAGAGCCCTTTTCTGACCACCTTTCTCTGACAGTCCCCTGCTTAAGCTCTCATGGCCTGGAAATCGTTTTCCTTGTTACACGTATCTGATCACTTCATGTACTTGTTCTTAACTTCCTTACCGTCTTTCTCCTCTTCCGGAACGTAAACTGATTGTCCTGTTGAGCGACGGATCCCCAGTGCCTGGCCCCATTCCTGGCTTATGTAGGTGCTCAATAAAAAGGTTTTGGTGAGTGGGAATTGGGAGACCAGAACTAAAGCACGGACCTGGCAGGTCTAAGAAAGTGAAAGGAATCTGCAAGAAAAAAATCCCGAGGCTTGCCCACTGAATCCTAGTGTTCCTTTGAAGCACACAGAATAGAAATGGGCTGTCAAAAAAAAAAAAGAAAGAAAAGAAAAGAAAAGAAGTAAAATAAAGAAAGATTTTTATATTTAAAACGAGCCAAACCTACCAAAAAAATCTCATGATTACAGAGTACAGACAAATGAAAATCAAGTTAGCTTAGTCCCTCTAAAACGTTTTTAGAAAGAAATATAAGCTATTCAGATGTTCTTAAAATTAAGAGAAGAATGGGGATGCCTGGGTGGCCCAGTCAGTTAAGCAAGCATCTGACTTCGGCTCAGGTCATGATATCAGGGTCTGTGAGTTTGAGCCCCGCGTCAGGCTCTTATGCTGACAGCTCAGAACCTGGACTGTCAGAGGAAGGGTAAGAAAGACACTCTGAAGACTCCTGTCACTGGTGGGGTTGGAGAGAGTTCTCTCTGCCCTGTGACATAGTCCTCTGCCGAGTCACCGCAGCTCAGCGCTCTGGACCTGCTCCATAGGACAGAGCCTGCTCTCTGCGCAGAGCAGTCGCTGACCACCGCCATAGGCCAGGTGAAACCCGGCCAGCAGGCGACTCGGCCAGAAGGACAGAAGCTCCCAACGTTGTTTTCTCAGCCACGGGTTTGCTTGTGTCCCTTCCCATCATCTGCACAGTGAAGTGGAAAACGGTGCCACTCACAGTGAGTGGCCTTGTCTTTGTTAGAATGGCTGGCTGGTCACAGCAGCCCAGGCCCCGGGATCGATCAAGAGCGCCTTCGAGATGGAGTTTTGGGATGGGCGAAATTTGCTTTGGTAAGACTAATACAGGTTCTAACCTTGGTGGAGGAAGTGATATTTAATGTCACATAAAACCAAAATGAATTATTCTCTGGGGAGTCATCCGGTTGGCATTTCTTTCCTATTTCTCTTCCTTCCTAGGCCTGCTCAATTCCATTAAAAATTCTGTTAGCTAAATGTCAGTGGGTTCAGCCTTCCTCCTCTCTGTGCCACACATTCAAAATTTCCTATAAAATGCTGTTGTAACGTATTAGGGATAAACAATTTTATTAATGTCAGCACCATAGATCTACATACAACCCGGTACCCTGTCTGGTGTCCCATTTACCCCATTAATTCTTCTTCTCAGTTCCTGATGACAAAATACTTACTTAGAACACAGGGGGAAGAAAAGTAGGTTTGCTGTCGAAACTAAATGGCTGGAGGGTGAAGATTTGCATCAAGCACTCTGGCTGCCAGGCTTAATTAGGCCCCTCCGATTCCTAAAGGAATTCAATCTAGAGTGTTCTCTGAGTTGTCTTAAAAGAATTAGCCAGCCTTGACTGTGCCAGGTTGGAAAATTTACTGGGTTATTAAGAAAAAGCGTTTTACAGAAACCACACTCAAGGCTTCTGAGCTATGCGGGCACTTTGGTTTCCCTGGTGAAGAGTTCGAGGTGCTAATCCTGTGTTTGCTCTGAGGAGTGTCGCCGCCCAGCCATTAGCACCCTGTGGGCTGACATTATCCACGGGCAGTGTTAAGAGCAAACTCATTTTGGAAAGTTGGGAGGGTTCAGGGTAGAAACATCCTTACCTGCTTCAGTTCCCAACCATTTACAAGGAGCTACTGTCATCGGCACGGTTCCGCCTCGTAAACAGCCACGAACCGAGGCCTTAGCGAACAAAGCTTTAGCTTCGTTCAGGGTAATAATCCGCCATTAGATAAAACCATCACCCGGGCTCCTTAGAAACACCACAGGCCTCCTGCAACCCTGCTGTAGCCACCCTCTGTCCCGACTCGCTTCTGGGCCCATGTTATGATCCTGAGGACACAGAGCTCAGCCCAGTCAGAGCTGCCCCTGGAAGGGGAGGGAAGTCAACACTAATCTTACAAGATGGGGAGACATCCACCCCGGAAGGCGGGGTCTGAGGACAGCAGTGATCTGCTTCAGGATGGACAAGGGGAGGTGGGATTCAGGGTGGGATTCAGAGTCGCCCCCTCAGAGGCGCCTTGTCTCCATCGGGCTTCACGAGTGTCACCCCTGCCGGATCTCTCCGACGTGACCCTCTGGTGTCCAGCGGAACCGGATCCTCCCCCGGGGAAGGTAGAATCGACTCCGAAAGTAGGAAGGGACAGAAGAGAAAGGAAGAGAAGGGAAAGGGGAAACTTCGGGTGCCTTTCCAGGAGTGTTGAGTTGCTGGTACATGTGGACCGACTGGAGACAGCCACCTGCTCTCTAAGAGGAACTCTTGGGCACGCGTGGCCCTGCCTCCCTTAGATAACTTAAAGCAGATTTTCCCTTCTGTTCGGGGTCCTTCTGATCCCGAGTGCCCTCAAACATCTCTGGGAAGCCCTAGTTTGCTGGCTGTCACCAGCTTGCCATCGGACGCCATCCCTACAGGAGAGTCTTCATGGAAGATGTGGACCCCGAGGCCCATCAGCATCACGGCCACTGCCTCAGCCCTTGATGCCTCGCGGTCGCCTCCCCTGAGAACGCGGAAAGCCTTTCCTGTTCCTCCACACACAGGGTTTTATTCGCTCCCCCCTCAGCCGTCCTGGCCTCCCCGTCGGGAACTCTTCACTCTGCGCACTATGGCGAAAGGCAGGGCGTCTCCTGAAAGCAAAACTTTCTGAAAGAAATGGCCTCATCTTTGAAAGCTGTGGAAACGGCTTTAGTGACAGGCCTGCACTTGGTTGAGGTTCACCAGTTTTACTTTTCCTCACTCGCCACGGTCAAGTGTGCTGTGTTAAATCTCCTTCCCCCACCGGCGGCAGGGAGGGCAGGCGTGTCCCCTGGGTCCCTCCGTGTCGTCGTCACCCAAGTGCCTAAAGCAGCGTCTGGCTCAGCGTGGAACCTCAGACAAGATTTACTAAGTGGAACATCTCTCGTGGGATTCCAGGTGTTTCTGTGACGTAAGTAAACTCAGGATCATCCAGTCCAAAGCGCACCCCCCACGTCCTTTCCTGTCCCCTCCAGCACCTGCCCTTTGGAGGCTTCAGGGACCTGGAGTCGGGGAGGGGCGAGGCTGCCCTCTCCATCTCCCTCTTCCTCCCCTACTCGATCCTCCATCGCGTCCCTTATTTGAGGCTGAGGAGAGACAGGTGTCGCTCACCTCACTGGCCACGGCTGCAGTCCTCTGTCTATAGATGTGGCTCTGGGACTCCTGCCTGCCTGGTCGCGGGCCCCCAACCCTGGCCTTCTCGTCCAGCCAGCGGAGTGTTTGTTCCGCAGAACCCTCTCGGGGACTCTCCATTGCCTGGTTCCCAGGAGTGGGACACCCAGTGTCAGCTCCACCCCATCCAGCCGCCTGAGGGTAGAACCACAGCCTTTCCTTCCTGAGCTCCCTTTCCCTACAGACCACCATCTTGAAAGCATCCTGGCCAGGAGACTTAGGCCCACATGACCCAAGGGGAGCTGGCATGTCCTTGCTCCCCCAAAGGCCCACCTCCCCTCTTTGTCCTGCCATTTCATTCCAGCTCTCTTTTCACCTGCTCAGGGAGGCTCAGAGCAGATCAGCAAGTCTGCTGACCTCGCAGGCCCCTAGCTGGGGACCAAGATGCCATGTGCCCTTTCACACAGACCGTCGCAAAGGGATTCTCTTGGATAGTCACCTCTCCTGTCTTGGGGGGAGAGAGAGAGGATAGTGGTTTCAGAAGGAGGGAAGGAGAAGGCGTAGCTGCTCTTGCTAGGCAGGCAGAAGGCCCAGAACTGACGACTTCCTCTTCTTTCTTTTTCTCCATCTTCTCTAGATAGGGAGGGACGAGGATGGGGCTTGTGAGGAGTGAGGAGAGCACCGGACCATCTCTGACCTTGGTTCCCAGAGGGCGTCAGCCACACGAGCCCTGCTGCTCAGTAAATAGCCCCCATGTCTCTGTTTTGAGTCTCCTGCCCCACACCACCCTATCCCCCACCCCTGGGCAAGGTCTCTGGCTGTGCAGCAAAGCAACTACTGCATGTTCTTTACATTGCAAACTGTAGAGTTCCAAGATATTTCCAAACCCTCTATTCATGTTTAGTTTCTTAAAGCTCGTTACATATGAGAAATAGTGATTTATTTATTCAGCATAGCTTCTGATGGTAATTTTGTTTTGAAGAACTTTCCTTGGAGAGTAACTTACCGGTAAGGTTTTGTAGTACATTGAAATTAAAATTGTTTTTTACATTTCATTTATTTTGAGAGACAGAGAGAGACAGAGCATGAATAGGGGAGGGGCAGAGAGAGAAAGAGACAGAATCCTATGCAGGCTCCAGGCTCTGAGCTAGCAGTCAGCACAGAGCCCGACACAGGGCTTGAACCCATGAACTGTGAGATCATGACGTGAGCCAAAGTCGGATGCTCAACTTACTGAGCCACCCAGGCATCCCTGTAATACCTTGAAATTTTTAAAAAATCTTACTGTTCCTTTGAATATGCATCTGGCTTTCTCTACGGCATGAAAGTCCAGCCTAAGGCACATTTATGGGCAGCTGGGTTACTTGGGATCTGGCAGAAGAGCCTGGCCGGACGCCTCTGTGACATTCCCCAGCAGTGCTCCGAACGTGTACTACCGTGCGTCGTAAGAGTACATACAGATTGCTCGGGTCCCTCTGTCATTAAAGGCCTGGATGCCTAGCATTAGCCATCACCCTTGGGATGCCTCATACATAACTGAGAAAGGTTCTAGATGAGCATATGTAATGTTTGTCATTTCTATTAGTGCTCTAATTAAATCAGCCTTCTAATCAGACAACTTATAAAATTTTAAGTAATATGATTAGAGCAAAATAGAAGGCAGCCCTCAGATGTCTGAAGCACTTAATTGGGTAATAACTTTTTGGTAATGTTTTACCAAATGGATGACTTTGTTTCCTAAGAGCTCAGTTCAGCGTTTGAAGGAGAAATCTGGTAAAGCAAGCTTCCTCTCTAAGTCCGCGGAAGGTTCCGGGCAAGGTTGGTTTTCACTCTTACACCCGCTACCTGATGGACCACATTTCATCAGTAATGATTACTGTAGAAAGTTAGAAATCCTAATCTCCATTGCTGTTTCATGCTGAAAAATGACAGCATCTTCCCTTGATGCAAAAGTGGAAAAATTGTTGTGAACAAATCAAGAAGAGTCTCAATTATCTTTATTAATGGAAGAGATTAAATTGGGTTAAGTATTCTTTTACTTTACTTCCTGATGATATCAAATTGCGCCAGAGACTTTGACCTTGGGGTGGTGGCCACGGCCCTTCGCCAGTGGGTCTGAGCAGAGAGAACTGCAGGCACCGCTTTGGTCTAGAATCTGCTGTCTGAGGCAGTCAGGGTCACTTGGGAGGTAGCACAACAGCAGGTCACCAGGCTGGACATGGGAGCAGAGCTCCAGGGGTCCAGCCCTTCCTTCAAACTTAAAATAATGTCCTGAGGGGCACCCGGGTGGCTCAGTCGGTTAAGCATTCGACTTCAGCTCAGGTCATGATCTCGCGGTTCATGGGTTCCGGCCCCATGTCAGGTTCTGTGCTGACAGCTCAGAACCCGGAGCCTGTTTCAGATTCTGTGTCTCCCTCTCTCTCTGACCCTCCCCTGCTCACACTGTCTCTCACTCAAAAAAAAAAAAAAATTAAAAAAAAAATAACATTAAAAAATTAGAATTAAAAAACTTAAAATAAAAACATTACAATAATGTATTGACATCATCTGAGACGCTGGGTGTGTTTTGGCCTCGATTGCAAACTTTGATCCTAGATCTTCCTGAGTTTCCACTTTCATAAACTACCGTTACCAACAGCAAGTCATAGTAACCGTACATTGCTTCCATTTATTCAGTGCCCGGGAGGAGGCGGTGTGGTGTGCTCGCCCATATGAGCTCTGCTCTTTGCACCCCTCTTACAAGAGAACTTAGGTGAGGTGAGCTTATTCAGGGTTCAGTCAAGGTCAGACAGCTCATCCAAGTGGTGAGGTCGGGATTCGAACCCACAGCTGTCTTTACTCCAAGGCACCAAGGCCCTTCTGCCGTCTTCATCCCGAGATAGAGCTGAAGATGGGTGAGCATCCCCTCCCGCGGTCACAAAGCTAATTCCGATATGATTATAACCCCCCTACTCTCTTCTGACTTAGTTTTTAAGTAACACAAAAGATCTCCTATAACATTGCAGTTCATTGATCTGATGGTTGTACCGACCAATCAGCGAGCTTCTGTCTCCTGGACATGCTGCCATCGTTCTGAAATGCATTGTAGATCAAAAGTTCTCTCGTAAAAGGCAGTGTTGTTGTTTTCCAACAGGGATCTACCCAAGCCCCCACTGCACACGCAATGCAGCCTCGCCTCCCCCCCCCGCCCCCGCACAGGGAATAAACGGATTCAGGGCGGTGAACTTCATCTCTCCTGCAGCTCACACCTAGCATAGCATCACATACTCTGGGACATCCCCCACATTTCCTCACAGCGTGCAGCCTCCTCCAGGCCAGTCACACAGATCTCGGTGCAAGCGACAGGGGCAGGCTCAGCCTCCTCTAGGGGAGAAAGCCTTCCCCCTGTGTCCCCCCCATGCCTCTCACAGTGGAACCCTGGTGCATGTAGATGCCCGCTAAACACATCCCTACCAGTGTTAGAGGCGATGGAGATTGTTTGAGGGTTGTATGAACAACACATTGTCTCTCTTCCATGACCTCTTGTGTATGAGTTAGAACTGTGATTCCCTCCCAGACTCACCCGAGTCCTCCTAAAATACATATTCTGGGGCTTCACCCCAGAACCTCCAGTGATGGGCTTTAGGAATCATTTTTACAAAAGCTCTCCAGGTAATTCCGCTATTACCCAAATCTAATTCTACTGCCTTAGAATAATGAATGGGATTTGCAGTGAATGAATGGGACTGAACCTGGGCTGAACGGAACCTCCGTGTCCACCCGTGTTTGCCGTAGAGACTCGTGTGCAGAGAGCTCTTCATCTCCAGGACCCATTTGAAACAACGCTTGGATCGCTGCTGTTCTAATTGCTCACGTGAAAAAGAAACAAAAGAAGGGACTGACGATCATAATGGAAGTATAAAATGCAACATCTTTTCAGTCAGGAACTGTCTTCTGAAGATGGTGTTTTAAAGATCTCATTGCTTTTAGCAAAATTGGTGATGGTTAAGTAGGACGAGAGGATAGATATGAAAAATATCAATGGTCAGGGTTGCAAGGCACTGAAATGGTGTAATTCTGTCTCTGCCCGAAGAAAACTCATCACAGTAACAAAAAGCGGAGTGATGAGTGCCGGGTCACAAAAACCAAGCAGGTGACGGGCAGTGTCCCTTCCTCTGAGGGGGGAGAAAGATTTGGGCATTTCTCAATTTAATGGCAGGCTGCATTTCAGCAGGTCAGTTGCTTATTGATTGTTTAGGACTTCCCTTTGCCCATTGATACGAAACAGCTGCAACTTTGTGCCAGGTGCCTGTATCGCAAAGGACTGCGGTGATTCTGGTGAGGTGACCGGTGCTCATCACGCTGGGCATGGCTGAGCCCGCATCCTTCCCACAGGGCCCTGTCACATGCCACCCAACTGCCTGCCCCTGACGTGTGGTCTCTCTCTCACTGGGGTGGTTTTGGGCTCCAAAGAGGAAGGAGCGAGTGGAGGATGTGGGGTCTGTAAGTGCAGTGCTTGTCATTGGGGTTGTCTGTGACCACGGACTCCATGTGTCCAGCAACTAGAGAGTTAATAAGGTCCTGCATTCCCTAAATGTTCAAGTCTCCACATGTGCATGGACGTGCATGCTCACACGTGTGCTCCAATACTCACACACACACACAATTTATTAAAAATTAAACTTCCAGGGAGATTATGGACCGCAAATAGGAGGGCAGAATCGTTAAACCGATCCCGTGTCTGGGAGCCCCGCCATTGGAGGGGGACATTTTGTCTTCTCATTAGTCTAAATCTCAGAGCAGGACTCTACCTGGAGTTCTGCTGGATGTGAGGGCCTCTTACTCCCCAAAGAGGACTCCTTTTGTCTGACCAATGAAGACACTTCCAATAAAAATCTATTCTTAACGTGGTGTCTTAGGGCCAAGATTTTGCGTTTGAAAATTACACCGTTGCCCTGGCAGACTGGTTTGGGCATAATTCTTTGCGCACATGGGCCTGGCACCGTAGGCTTCGCCTTTGCTGGAATGAGATTCTTTTTTGGTTTGTTTCCTGGGCTCTCTATAGACAAGGATCTATGTTTTTTTATGCCAGTGACAGTGAGTGGGACGTGGGACCATCGATCATTGGCTCTTGGAAGTGCTCCCTCGATCACAGCTGCGAGGCGAACACAGGAGTCAGCAAGGCTGCGTCCTGTTCATTTCATTGTGATTAAATACAGCGTGATTCTGGAGGACCTCCTTAAAATCAGCTTTCCCCCCATGCGTGCCACAGGGGCGCAGAATGTAAAATAAACACCTGGCACCAAGGTTGCTGGAGTTTCAAGATTCCTCACGAGCCTGCAGGATACTGTGGGATTCTGGAATAAAGAAGTTGTGTGAAGTAGCCGGGGTGAACAGCCGAAGTTTATTCTGCCCCTGTGGTTCTTTTCAGCCCCTTGCTAGCTAAGCAAACAGGCCAGGGCGTTAGCATAATGCTCTTGCAGCTCCGAGTTCTGTTGTACTGGTACATGTATTTATTGCAGGGCATACATTCTTGCCTTTTTTCTGTTATTGCCATGTGTTTAATGGCGCCAATAGCTGTACTAGGCCCGTGGACATGTAGGTGACCAAGGGTCATCTTCCTGATTCTTCCATTCCTAATTCAAATAACAAGATAGCCATGTGAAACCTAGGATCTGTCTCTGCCCTCTTCTGAGTACCCGCATCTTGTATTTGACACTTGAGACCCCTAAGAGTTTGTAGTCTTGCTCTGGAACCTTTCCATTGGTGAGCGGGCTTGGGGGCTCTAGTTACTGTCATCAGAGTCCGAAGAAACTGAGACGTTCCTGTAGGGCTGAAGAATGTTTTTTTTAAGAACACAGTGATTGTTCATGGTTAGTTTCACTATTTAGAAACTGGGAGTCGTTTTCATTCTTTGGACAAATATTTATTATACATCTACCGTGTGCCGCACTGGGGTACAGGAGTAAGCAAGACAGGAAACCCCTGCCTTCGGGAAGCTTAGCAAATACATTACGGTCAATTACACTGCATGTCATAAAGCGGTAACTATTATGGGGAAGTAAACCGAACCGGGCAGTTGGAATGGGAAGTTCCAGGAAACAGCGGTGTGGGCAAATTAGCACATGGGTTTGAAAACCAATCAGATACAAACAGTGGGCTGAATTCTGCCTGATGTTTGGCTGTCGGTGTGTTTGTGACGTCAGTATACTGTCATCTTGTTATTTTATTTAACCTCCGATGCTTATGCTCTGCTTCTGTTGGTGGTTGGTAAGCAATTTGAAGACAGGGACTGTACACCGTTAAGCCCTGGCTTCCCCGGAGCACTGATTCCCGTGTCCTACACATTATAGACACTGTATATGTATTAAGTGAATGTATACATCTCCATCAGTAAGAGACGAGAGTGATCTTGGGCACGGCTGGTTCGGCCCGTACGGAGGGTGCTCCGGAGACGTGCGCGCGTGTTTTTTTCCTAAGACGGAAGGTAGTGTCGCCTCACCCCTTTGCTGAACAGTTCCTAGTATTTGTCTCCTTGAAGCGTAGCATGGACGATGCGGAACACTCTGGAGTGCTGTTCTTTTCTCCCTCCTCTGGAAAGTGTGCTCCTTTACTATGAAAGCCACAGGAGGGACAGTCACTAAAGGCTTGATCCAAACCCAGTTAGGAGCAGTTGTCTCTCTATTCATACTTATCTCTGAAGAGCTTCAGAATTTGTGGTCTGGTCCAAGGTCTTCTGGCAGGAAATTCTTTTTCACGTGCATTCTAAAATGATTTAAGCCTGTTAGTCTTTTCTGAGATAGGCTGTGGTAGAGACCGACGACCTCGTTGCGGTTATGGGGACGACCCTCGTCGGTGCCTGTCGGTGGCCCTGTCCTCTGTGCTCTCAGCCCTCCTGGCCTGCGCACGGGAGGACACCAAGCTGCCTGCTCCCTGCCAGAGCTCAGCTGCGCCCCTTGAAGAGGAATGCTCTTCAAGCCTGCGTTGTCCTAAGATATCCATTGATTGT
>PJEM01012566.1:17500-46204 GCA_004023845.1 Helogale parvula | reverse complement strand
TTCTTGGCTGCATGTTTTTTCTGTTCATCACATTGAAGATTTCCTGCCATTCCTTCCTGGCCTGCCAGGTTTCATTAGATAGGTCTGTAACCACTCTGATAGGTTTCCCTTTGTATGTGAGGGCCCTTTTCTCCCTAGCTGCTTTCAGAATTCTCTCTTTATCTTTATATTTTGCCAGTTTCACTATGATATGTCATGCCAAAGGCTGATTCAAGTTACGTCTTAAGGGGGTTCTTTGTGCCTCTTGAATTTGAATGTCTCTTTCTTTTCCCAGGTTTGGGAAATTCTCAGTTATAATTTGGTCTAGTATCCCTTCAGGCCCTTTCTCTCTCTCTTCCTCTTCAGGAATTCCTATGATACGGATGTTGTTCTGCTTGATTGTGTCACTCAGGTCTCGAATTCTCTTTTCCTGCTTCTGGATTAATTTCTCTCTCTTTTTTTCAGCTTCCTCTTTTGCTATAACTATATCTTCTAATTCACCTATTCTTCTCTCTGCCTTGTCAATCCTTGAGGTGACTGTTATTCGCCTCACCTATAACCTTTTTTAACTCATCAGTTGATTCTTTGATGCTTTTCTCAACCCCAGCGATTAATTTTATGACAAGTTTTTTTAAATTCTTGATCCAGTATGTTCTAGATCTGTCTTGAGCAGTTCTGTGGCTGTGACTTCCTCTTGGATGTTTTGCAGGGGAGAGTTCCTTCGTTTTGTCATTTTTGCTCGTTTTCTGTCTCTTGTCACCTTTACAAAGCTCGTTGTGCACTGTGTACCTGTTAATATTGCTCTGTTAAAGGTGACTTATTGACTGTCGAGGGCCTGTCATTTCAGGAAATATTCTTTTAATGGTGTCTCTCGGTTTCTCTTGTTGTGCCTTTGAATATTTTATTTCCCTACTCAGCAGTATTTGGGACTCGCTGTCATGCACACTTTGGCTTGTTTCTTGGTATAGCCCTAAGAGGGAAAACAGACAGACAGACACAGAGGGAACAGTAACACACAAACGCACAGACAAATCAAACAAACACATTAACAGGGGGAAAGAAAACAAAGAGAATGGAGAGGAAAGAGACAAAAAGAGGAGAAGAAGAAAAGAAAAAGAAGAAAGAAAGAAAAAAAAGAAAAAAATAAATAAAGGGGGTCAGAGACAACAAAGGACAGTGGACAGTCTAAAAGTGTATGATCAGTTGAGGAGAGAGGTAGGGATGAGATATAGGAGAATATATCTGGATTGCAAGAAGGTAAAGAAGAAAAAGGGGGAGAAAGGAGAAAGGAAAATGAGGAGTAAAAATTTTAAAAAGTTTAAGTTAAAAAAAAGTAATAATAATAAAAAATACGTACAGAAAAAGGCGAAAAGAAAAAAAATGTCGAAAAAAAGAAAAAAATTATTAAAAAAGCCAAAAAACAACAACAACAAAAACAGCAGCTCCCCCTCGTGGATAGGCGTGGTTTGATGTGATAGGTCTCGGAGGTTGCTCTCAGAGGCTCCGCCTTGGTATCTGCAGAGATTAGATAGGCGGCACGCCAAGCTCTGCTGAACTACGGGAACTGTAGGCCACTCTAATGAGTCCGATCTCCTTTTGCCGCGGTTGAGTTGTATTTTCCAGGCCTGCCTCGCTTCAAAGTTCCAGTCCATGCACTTTTTATGCTACCACAGATGAGATGTTTTTGTTTTGGTTGCTGGTTTCTTAGGGGGAGGAATCCGTTTGTCTTGGCTCAGGCTGGGATTTCATCTGTCCCTGCCTGAGGCGAGATGTGCAGCAGGAGGTGAAGTAAGTGCCTGCGCACAGTCATAAACCCAACCCCCAGTGGGGATTGCGTTAGCGTTGGGGGGGGGAATGAGAGCATAGCTGTTGCCAGAGGCGGAGCTGGGAGCTGCTGGAAATGAGCTGGAAGCTCCTGTAGCCTTCACGCGCACCCAGGTCTCCACCGCCGCCAACTCTCTGCCGGGATCACGCAGAGGTGGGGGCTACTTTTTCCCTGTTGGCACCCGGGATTCAGGGTTTGCGTGGCCAATGCTGGGGGCGAGATGCGCCGTGGAAATGAGGTGAGTGCTCCCACTCCCAAAACCGAGGTTGAAGTGAGCACCCCTGACACTGCCGCTGCAGCGGTAGCCAACTCCTTGCCAAGATGGCGCTGGGCTGGAAGCTGTTCCTTACCTTGCGCCACCCAGGTTCGGGATTCCAGCTACCCAGCAGTTATCTATGGAGTGGGTTTCTCTCTCCAAGCGTGGTGAAGCGTTCTTTACCTCTTCCCCAGAGACAGTACTATGAGCGTGTTCAGTCTCTCTGTCTCTTCTCTTTGTCTCTCGGGCTCCGAGCACTTGCCCCGCGTTGGGCTGGGGCTGCCACCTCCCCTGCCCGTCTCGGGCTGGCCCGTTTTCCAATCTCCTCAGTTCGCACTCACTCACTCAGGTATCCTTCAGGTTCTCTTCCTTCTGGAGTCAGTATTTTCTTCTTCCGCTCTTGCAGATGAGAGTAATATCCTTCTCAGTTCAATCGATGGGGCAGACAAAGTTTCAATATTTGTCATTTAAAAAGTATTCCTCACCAAGCACCTATGGTGTATTGGACATTGCTTCTATGTTATATAACTTAATCTTGACAAAAACTCTATGAAAGAATACTCTGATCTCCATTTCACAGATGAGGCTCAGAGACTCAATTCATGGGGCTGGTAAGTAGAAGAGACCACATTTGTCCCACTTTAACCCCTGTGCTCCTGACCACCAAGTCAGTCATCAACATCTCCGAAGAGATGAAGTTCTCCATAATTTAGCCCTCTGTTTAGGATCTTGGGCTCTGGAACCTAATAGGCTTGATACCCTATGCAGATGGCACAATTAACCAGATGGCAGTTTGCTCATCTGTAGAATGGAGATATTAATAGTTTCTACCTCCACTAGAGTTGTGAGGGCCAGTTGCTTAAAATATATTAGAAAAAAAAAAGTGCCTTCATTGGAAATATTGTGCCTTTGTCAGCCTTCAGCAAATGTGAACTCAGTGTATGTGGAAGTGAGAACACACGTAGTTTTTTAAAATTTTTTTCTTAGGAACTTGAACTTTATGAAGTTTCTCTTCCCTTGGGTTCACTACCCATATTTTTCTCTGATGGGAGATTGCCATTTTCTCTTGGGAATACAAGCTATTCATCCTGCCCCCCCTCCCCCCACACAAAAAATGGCCTCTTCAAAACATTAAGAAAGTGTACTAAATTATTCTTCCTCTTACCACATGCCAGAATATTTTCTCTTACACTCCCAACTAAAAGTAATGTGTCTTAAGTCCTAACAGATTCAAGGGATTAACTCCTATGACTAATATTGGGCAGGCTCACCCAGGATTTATTAGGGATCAATGTGACCAATGAGCTTGGCAGCTGAGTGGTCCTCCTTTCCTCCTAATGCTGTAAAAATAACATTGTTGCCATTATTACATCATTTCAGTGTCTCTAAATATGTTCATCAGTCTGACCACTGCTAAATGTTTTTAGAAAAAAATCTTTCTGCTTCTCAAAAGGTTAGCTGTCATTGAAATGCTGGCAAGTTACCAAAACACAAATCTTGGTCTCCTTCCTCACCTCCCACCACCCAGCTGATTGAACAAGTAACAGTCAAAATATTTGCTGAGACTGGTGTTGCCCACAAGACCATCACGTTTCTCTTACTGATTAATTCTTACTGTTCCAAGTTAGCAATGCAATATTGTCCCACGTGCTAAAGCTGCCAGTAATGGTCTCACTTTTGTCTGAAAGACATCATATCCGGAGCTCCATGGCAGCGCTATTTCTGACTTATTCCCCTAAATGCCAAATCTGGAAGGAAAGGTCAAAATGGTCAGTGGGTTCCAGTTATGGTGAGCTCTAAAACAATTCAAGAGGTAACGTGGCCAGTAGAGGCGGATGTAGAATGACTTCATCTTGCCCTTATTTACTCAGACGGTCCGCTTACAGCTCATCTGTCACCCAGGATCACAGTGAGCCTTCCTGGGTGGCTGCTGCCACAGTTCCTGAAATTTTTTTTTGTTCTTTCCCATTGGAGCCAAGTGTCTCTTAAAAAAAAATGCACTGCTCATGTTCCTAAGACCTCAAGATTACCTCTCCCTTAAACCCATGCCAACTAGGAAGGGCCTCTCCTGTCTCAATTCCCTCCTCTCACAAAAGTTTTCTCTCTCGTTAATCTTTTACATTCAAAACATTTCTGGCATACTAGGCCTGTATTTAATTAGTACAGACACTTGGAAGACTAAGTGTCTTGGCCTTACAAGGAGAGGAAGGAAGAAATATCTCGGGCCCCAAGATCTGGCACTTTGAAAGCTAGCAGCTTCTACCCATCATCTCTCAGCTCGTGGGGTGGGAGAGTAGAAGCAGCACAAAGTTTATCAACTATTTGGAAGGAGCCCCTATTAGGATTAGCGCTCTACCTTATGTGAACAGGAGAGTTATTAGATTCTGACAGCGTGAACCGAAACGGATCCAGCTTGCAATATGTGAGCAGTGGAAGAGGTACCTTTAAACCCTAGCGTCACACATCATCTAGCTTACTCTTACTCCGTCAGCCTGCTGACTTCGATGCCCACCAGTAGCTTCAGTGTTGGACATTCTCTTCTGTGATTTCATGCTTCTCCTATACGGCTAACTACTTCCTACCTAACAAATATCACCAGGGTAAGAAATGGACCCTGGGCTTCCTCCCAAGAGTGCAGACAGAGTTATTGATACTGATTGTTTTAGTACAGCCTCATTAATCAAACAGATATATACATATGCAATCCTTTCCCTCTGAGAGTTTCATCGTTGTGATTAACAGTCACATTTCAAATCTGCCATATTCAACAATAGCTTAGTGACTCAAAAACATAAAATGGTTCTCCCTGTTTCCACTTCATTGTTTGGATGAGATCATCTCTACTTCTCTCCTGTATCTTAACATGAGGAAGACAAAAAGCCACAGATAGGACTTTGTTTTCCAGGGGATAAAAAAAAAAAAAAGAATGTTCCAAAGACAATACTTCTGACATTAAAGACCACACATGGGGATGCCAGGGTGGCTCAGTTGGTTAAGCCTCTGACTTTGGCTCAGGTCATGATCTTGTGGTTTGTGGGTTTGAGCCCCTCATCAGGCTCTGTGCTGACAGCTAGCTCAGAGCCTGGAGCCTATCTTCGTATTCTGTGTCGCCCTCTCTCTCTGACCCTCGCCTGCTCACACTGTCTCTCTCTCTCTCAAAAATAAATAAAAACATTTTAAAAAATTAAAAAAAATAGACCACACATGTATTAGTTTAGTTTCCTTTAAGTATAAAATCATTTAGCAATTCACTTAGGCTACATTATTCTCTATCTTCCAAGACACAGCTGTCAACAAGGACTATCTGTAATTTAGTTTTCCCCCTTGCAGTTATTCACCTACAAACACTTTCTCTACTAGAACCAGATACATAGACAATGTATGTTATGCCTCCTTAAGCTTATTTGCTTTTGAAGCATCATTTGCAAATATTTTATTGTATCTAACATGTATTTACTCTTCTCTTTTTCTGGGGGAAGTAAGCTTCCATTTTCCTTCACCTCTTCTTTAACAAACGTGTGGCTGGGGCTCTGGGTGGCTCAGGCGGTTGAGCATCTGACCCTTGATTTTGGCCCAGGTCCTCCGTTTGTGAGTTTGAGCCCACATGGGGCTCTGAGCTGACTGGGTGAAGCCTGCTTGGGATTCTTTCTCTTTCTCTCTCTCTACCCCTCTCCCACTCATGATCCCTCTCAAAATAAATAAATAAATAAATGTTAAAAAAAATTCAAATGTGTGGTAATCGGTGTACAAAATTCTTCACTTGGCCTTCCTGTATAAGATCTACTGTCTGAATATACATTTTAACTCCCTCTCTTCTTCAATTTCTGTCTCCTATTGCCCTTCAGAATTCTGCATACCTTTCAATGCATTCTATGAGAAACACACGGTCAAGATATAGAAAATAGAACAGTTTACATTAAATTCATCTAAGCAGCTGGGCTATAATGTTCATACATTCACATGACTCGATCCCCATCCCTTGCCTAAATCCCATGGATTTTCCATGTCTTTCCAACAGACAAGGGTTTTTTTTTAATTCACATAATAATATATACTGTTGTTCCTTGACATGACTTATGAATGACCTGGATACAACAAATCTTGGCTTTGCTTAGGAAGGATCAGAATAAAAACCATGTTCGGGGGCGGGGGGTGCACATGTGTGCATGAGCACATACTTACACACATGGTCACTGTGTTAAAAAATAAAAACTCAGACCAGTGAGGCAGGCCCTGGAAAGAAAGGCCATACTAAGAACAGGTCTGGAGTCTTGGTATGTGGGAATCTCAGGGCAGAAGGGAAGAACGAGAATAAGCAGGCTCACTAACTGGTCTCTTTGTCTCCGGCTTTGTCCTCCGTCTGTTCTCTTCCACACTGTAGCTGCCAGAAAATAGAAATCTGATCATGATAATCCCTTACTTAAAAGTCTTTAATAGCTCTCTGCTAACCCGTAAGATAAAGTCCAGACTCCTTAGCATGATATATAAAGCCCTTCATTATCTGGTTCCGGCCTTCGTGGTCAGCTTTATCTCTCTCCACTCCCCATGAAGCTAGAGCCATACCACTTTTTTATGTTCCCGAAACATGCCACAAGAATAGGGTCTTTCCTTTATTTAGGACCACTATCATGAGAAGAATTTTGTGATCCCCAAGACACACTGGCAACTTTGTATCTCTAAGAATTTTGTTCTTCAACCATGGCTTAAATGTGAGCTAAGTGCTTTGCTTATTAGGAAGATCACTTGATAGAATTATGTTAACATAGGGTACTGTTTAAAAATACATCTACTTAATTTTACTTACTAAGACTGCTTGGTCCCAGTAAGCACTCCCTAAAAGTCTAAAATGCACTTGGATTTAGTAGGGTATCATTTATTACTAGTTTGTTGTGCTCTACTCAGCTCCTTTAAGTAAATCACCTAAATAGTCTATCTCTTCAAACTTGTGGTGTGTGTGTGTGTGTGTTTTAATATATACTTGGAAAATTTTCCTCAGCAACTCATCCAGATGGTGATAAAAATTAGGAAATGTGGTGAAAGACTGAACTTATTTTTGAGGTACTTTCATGAACCCAACTATCTGAAAGACAGAGCTCATCTAATTCCTGCCCTGCCATGAAGCAGCTTCCTGACCTGGTCTCCGGCTTCAGTTCTGCCCCCCTTGAACACTCAGACTCTGGCTGCAGGGTATGATCAAGTCCCTAAACTTCTCTATGGGGCGGGCGTTTGGTGGTGGGGGAATGGCTACTCTGTTTCTACTTCACCCACTGTGCAGCAATCCCCAGCCATTGAAATCTTTCCTCTTGCCAATTTCTTTACTGGTAAAGCTATCCCTGGGAACTTCTAATTACCAAAGTCAATGAAATATTTTAGTCCTTATTCTGCTGAATTTCTATATACTTCTTAAGACGATTGATCACTCTCCCCTTGAAATTCTACATTCCAGAGTTTCATATTCTCATTATACACTTGGCAGTATCTTCTCTTTCATCTTTATGGCGTCCTTTCTTCTTCCTACCCTTCACGTGTTGGTGTTCCTCATGGTGAGTTTTGAGCCCACTGCCCATCTCATTCTCACAGCTTGCAAGATGCCTAGTCTTGTGGTTTCACCTTTCATCCAAACTTTTATGATTCCCACACCTTCATCTCACACTTGCACCTGGCTTTTGGCCTTTATCCAAATTCTGCTGGTTGATGCCACCTGGATTTCCCACTGGCAACTTACCCTTAAAAGTCCAGAATAAATCTCTTCATCTTCCTCTTCTCCAGATAGTCTTTTCTCAGTAATTTCTAAGTTGTTAGTACCAATCATCCAAAGTAAAAATCAAGAAGTTTTTCTTCACTGCTTCCCAATACCCCATATTTAATTAGTTTTTATAGTCTTGTCAATGTGCCCTCTACCACATTTCAAAACTGTCTTTTCTCTCCATTCTTACTATATTGCCCACATTCTGATGAGTATCTTCACAGACTTCTAACTAATTTGATTACCTCTTAACAAGTATTTCTCTTTCAGTCTTGTCCCTCTCAGGGACCACAACCCCCAGAGTTCAAATACACTTAAAAAAGACAGATAATCATGTTATTATTATCCACACATTTTCATATCATATTGCAGAAAACCAAAATCCACCTGGCCCCGATGATACTGTTTCTCACTTCTATACTATTGCAAACCCATTTTTTTTTCAATACTTTTTATCTAACTGCAGCTGAGAGTAATGTTCACCAAATGTTCAATATCCTCCTCCACCCTCTCACTGGAGTTGAGATATGTGACTAGTTTTGATCAACAATCTGTAGTGAGGGTGAGATATACTATTTATAAGTCAAGGCAGAAAAGTTCAAGGTAACTACACTCATCTCATTCTCCATCTCTATCTCCCAGCTGCAAAAGAGAACACAAAGATGTAGAATTGAAATTTGGAAGCAGTCATAATCCTTGAATCACTATGAAAAGACATCTCATCTACTTGTTCTGTGGCATACTTAAGAAATAAACTTTTACTGCTTGCATTTTGTTGGTACTGACAGATTTTGCTTTCAAGATTACACTCAGGAATCACTAATTCAGAAAACCTTCTCCATCTCCACCCAGACCTAATTACCTGCATCTTCCCTGGGGTTCCAAATTTGTGATTTTAATTTTATCGTGGTACTAATTTGGCAATAAAAAGTACCTGATGATGTGGTCTACCCCTTCTTCCTTAATAATCGATTGTGTTCTCTTTCAGGGCAAGATCTGTGTCTGCTCTGTCATGTAGGTTTGTTGTACAAATTAATGAGTTAATATATGAATAATATATTGAACTGTACCTATACAGAGTAAGTGCTCAATAAATGAAAAATAAATAAATCGCCATTATTGTTGTCATTACTAGTGTTATTATAATTATTTCCTCAACACCTATCATGATGTATGGCACATACCAAGTGCTCGGTACAAGCAAGAATAAGATAGTTTATAATGTAATCCTTGCCTATATAAAATCGAACCAATGTTTTCTCTACTTCACAGGGTTGTTGTAAGGAAGGGGGTTAACTGTTCATTGTTAAACACATTTTTATTCCAACACTTGCAAACAGAAGTGGGCATTTTACTTTTTGCTCTTCATTTAACTCTTTTCTTTAAGGAAGTCTTAGTCTCAGTCTTTAGTCATAACTGTCCCTAGTGTATTAAACTTTGGGAGTTTGATGCAAGAGATGTAATACTGAAATAAAGAACACTGAGGCTTAACTATGAACATTGTTCCCAATATTTAACTTTTTAAGAAAATTTAAAAATTTTTAAATAAACTCTTATATATTATATGTATGTAACATATATTACAACTATTTATAAACTATATATGTTATGCATCACAAACATCATAATCAGCTAGAGATACCTGCAAAAGCTGGTATTTATGAAAGATGGTAATAAAAAAAGATAAAAGATGGTAGCATGTTGTATCAGTCTCCTGTTGCTGCTGTAACAAGTTACCACAAACTTAGTGACTTAAAACAATGCAGATTTATTCTCTTATACTCCTGGATGTCAGAAGTCTGACATAGGTCTCAGGTGCGCTATGATCAAGGTCTAGCAGGACTGCACTCCTTTCTGGAGGCTCCAGGGAAGAATCCTTTTCCTTGCATTTCCCACCTTCTAGGGGCCACTCACATTCCTTAGTTTGTGGCCCCCTCATCACACTACTCTTTCCTGTTAGTTTTGTCCCCACATCCTCTAATACTGACTGATCCTCCTATCTCACTCTTATAAGGATCCATACATTGGGTCCACTCAGATAATCCAGGCTGATGTCTCAATTTCAAAGTCTTTAACTTAATCACCTTTGCAAAGTCCATTTTAACCATTTATGGCAACGCATTCCCAGGTTCCAAGGATTAAGATGTGGACATCCCTACCACACACTTTAGCTTACCATACAATTTAAGTTTTTTGTACATTTGAGTATTAAGTGTAAATGTAAATTTTAAAGCAGAACAATGGAAGAAAACATAAGCACAGTTGACTCTTGAACAACAGGTGAGTTAGGGGCACCAACTCCCACAGGAATTGCAAATCTACTATGACATTTGATTCCTCCCAAACCTAACTCCTAACAGCCTACTGTTGACTGGATGCCTTGCTGATAACACAGTCGATTAACACATATTTAAATGTTATATGTGTTATGTATTGAATTCTTACAAGAAAGTAAGCTGGTAAAAAGAAAATGTTATTAAGAAAGTCATAAGGAAAAGTAAATTCATTTAGAGTATTGTCCTTTAAAAAAAACCTGGGTATAACTGGACCCACACAGTTCTAATCTGTATTGTTTAAGGGTCAACTGTAAAAACAGTTTTTGAGTTTTTCATTAAACGCTTGTTGTATATATTTAAAGTGGCTTCTAGTGGACTTAAAGGAGTCATTGTTTTAAAGTGACAAACCCAAGCCCTCCATATGTGCATGCACACAGGGATGGAGTTGCTTATTCCCTTTCTTCATCCAAAAATGATTATTATGCTTTCTTGATAATGAGATGTTCAGTTATCTCCTCTCCCCATTAGACTGTATCTTCTATCAAAAGTGACCTGAGCCCATTCTCTCCCTCCCAAATTCCCTACATCCAGCTGATAGGTAGTTAGGGTAGAGGCCCAATAAGTCATTTTGTGACTGGCACCGATGTTTAATCTTTCTAGCAACTATCACATTCTTTATCACTAGCAGAATCCCAATTGTGTTCACTTTTCCTTCTGTGAGATATTCAAGGAAGGAGTCTCTTTCCACACCCCAGAGGTGAATTTTAATTAGTTGAAGGCAATCATGGTAATTTTATCCCCCATCCCACTGACAATTAATTTAAAAATGGGTATGTGATTACTTCCAAGCATGAAAAGTCCTTCAGGGACTTTCTAGTGAAAAATTTCCTTCCTGACAAAGAGATGTACAAGGAGAAACTACCATTTTTCTGGGTCTTGATGAGGACATGATTCCTGTCACTATGACAGCATCTTGAAGCCATGCGCTCATGGAGCAAGAGGTGGCCCAGGAAGAAAGGTACCTAACTGGCTGAGGCTGGCATGGCAAGAAGATTAAAAAAAGAAAAAATGAAACAAAAAACCCACCCCGCTCTTGATGAAATTATAGTTACTGAATTAACCAACCAGGAAGTTCCCTACTATCAAAATTCTTGTTACATAAAACATTAAACACCATCTTTTAAACCACTTTTATGTGTGTATTATGCTTTCTTCAGATGAAATCACCTTAACAGATACATTTGCTGAATTAAAAGATGGATGGATGGATGGATGGATGGATGAGGTGTTTCTTGTCATGTTATGCAGATTTGTACTATATTTTCCTCATTTGTAAGTAAGAAAGTTCAGAACACTCTATCTTATAACCCTGCCATTTATCAATCATTCTGCCCTTTGTCAACAAATATAGAATACTAGTCCTGTAGCATAAAAATACAGTCAAAAGTTGGACTTAGCTGAAATTTTGTCAGTGAGGTGCTGTTCATTCTTCTAACTTCCATCCTGGGATCAAGTCAAAACCAGAAAGTTATATATAACAGTTCATCAGGTTAGCCAACAAAAAACTTGCCTTTGTTAAGACTCATTTTAATACTTTGCCCTTTTCTTTAAATAACGGTAAATTCTTGCTAAATGCAGTAGCAAATTGTACATATTGTTGATAACACTGAATAATACAGTGATTATCAAACTCAAGGTTAGATTCCCATCTGAGATATTTCTTTCAATATAAATGCTTTGAAAAATATATTTCTTTCAAAAACATGCTCCTTCTTACACACAGAAGAAAACCTTAGAGATCAATTTGATACAGAAACACAGCAATTATTTTGTCTTTTATGATTGGCAGACTTGTGTCCTCTTTTCCAATTCTGTTTTTATTTTACTATTTTATTATATTTATTGTAAAATGTCTTATGTAAACAGTTGGTGGAAACGGCATAGTATGGTACACACTTAAAAAAACTGTAATGCTTAAAATAAAGTCATAAGGTTCTATTGATGTTATTTTATGTGGCTGCATGGCTAAAGCAAACACAATGAGACAAAATGAATATAGTTTGTAAGACCTGGGACAGAAAGCAGACTTTTCAACCACCTAAAAACTTTTTTTTTAGTTTAGAGTCAAAATGACATATTTTATTCCAAATGTAATATTTATCCAATAGGCTTTAAATAGCAAAAATAGAATATCAAAACATTTAAAAGGAAAATCACACATACTTTATGAGGCAATAATTTTTATCATTTTGGGCCTTTCTTCCTAATATTATTCATACATATGTAACACACATATGTTTATTAATGAAGTCATGTTGACCAGCACAAACTGTGATTTTTACATTCTACGCCACTGATTTTTTTCATGTTTTAAATATGCTTTGAATGTGATTTAATGACAAAATAACTTGCTTTTGGGGGGTAATTTTTAAGCAGTTCCTTTTGATTTTACCAAATAAAAAGCAGATGGATTTAGAAGATTGAATTTTTAAAAGATACCATGTAAAAGAAATAAAGAATAAAAAGAGATCATGTATTGCCAACCCTTAAGAAGTAAAGAAAGTATAATCTATAGAAATAAAAGGACCCGCGTCTTAACTGGATCATCCAGAAATAAAACTGAGAGAATTAATACCTACTACGGCAGTACCATTACAACAAGTAACTTCTTTGTAGGAACTGATTAGATCTTACTGTAAAATATTCTTTTTTCAAACAGAAAGACCATAGAGCTGTAAATAAATATCTTTCCAACATTAGAAGACCACCATAGGCATTTTATCTCATTAAAATGAATGAAGCCTCTACTTAAAATACATTACCATACTTTCTAACCATACTTAAGTAAAGATGAGATGAGGATCAAATAAACCTTTTTCAAAGTACTCTTCAGTTTAAGGAATCTCCTGCTGGGAACTAATCTTCAAACCAGGCATATTTGACAAATCTGGAAGGTACATTCACCATTAGAGACAGGTATGGAGGAATTCTTTCCTAACTATAGTTATAGCTGGTGCTCAGTGGGTAGAATAAATATTTGGCTTTATGCCCCATTACTCTTACATAGTGATGTGTCCACATCCTTTACTGCCTCTGATAACCTTTCCAGAAGAATTTTCAAATGTGTGCTTTGGGTGAGACAGGAACTCTGAAAGTAATCTCCAGAAATCCTAGCTTTTGCTAAGTGTGTGTGTGTGTGTGTGTGTGTGTGTGTGTGTGTGTGTGTGTTACCAGAAGCAGCAACAGATGAAATGCAGGAAGAATTTTATTAGAACTCCACCTTCTCAAAGTCTGACAATTTATTTCCCTTGGGAAAAGAGAGAGGAAGAAAGAATGTTTGACTGGGAACATATCACAAATCATTACCCTACTCTGCCACATGTAAACTCTTGCTTTAATCAGTCCTCACATTGCCAGATTAGAGAAAAACAAAATCAGATGTAAAACTCTTTATTCTCAGAAGTCAAGTGTAAGTAAAGTAAATTTTATGTTCAGACCAAGTCGTCTCTTACATTTGGAACTGGAATACTAATAGTAATGTCATCTCAAAGTTAGTTATGTAACAGCAGGAACTCAAGGGCCCGCATACTATTGCACTGTTTACCTTCACATTGTTTTAGACAAGGCAGTAGCAGATGTTCCAATACAAGTTTACCGAGAAAGAAGCTGAAAGAGTTTATAATTTGAAAAACTTACTGTCATTAAATTTTAGAACTAGGATCTAAAGTTACAACTGTTCACATTTTGTTCAGAGCTCTTTCTTAAACTAAATTTTGAGAAATTTTTCTGCCTCACAAAGCACAATCTGTTAGTGGTTCCAAACTAATACTGAGGTTTGGATGGGCCCCAAATGACACCCCTCTGTCCAGCTTCTGAGTCCAGAGTCCCTGCGTCTGGTTGGATACACTGGGAACTTCAAACTTTATGAGAAGTGCTTCACACCGACACAGACCAAGCTGCTTACTATCCTCAGACAGTCACGTCTTAAGGAGAAGGAAAAAAGGAGCAACAGAGCTATGGATGCCTGGTTGTTTCAGATCAACCAACCAGAAAAGTTTCTTCATCCTGGGGAGAGAGGTCTGTAATATTACATTAATGATGCCTCACCATCATTAAGGTGGACCCTAAATCCTTATGAAAATTGTTTTTCATAAAAAGAATTAGAAGACTATTATATCCAACAAATAATGTAAGGGACTTAAAGACAAAAAAAAATGAAAATATCAACCAATGAAAATAAATTTTATATTCTACCAATAATCAATGAATGAATTGATGCACAATGAATTCAATGAATCAATGAATCAAAAAAGCAAGTAGAACTATTTTTGTGGCCACTTTTATTTATTTGTTTGTTTGTTTGTTTAGGGCATGAGAATGCAAGTGCAAGAGCATGCGGGTGGGGGAGGAGCAGAAAGAGGGAGAAAGAGAGCCCTAAGCAGGCTCTGCGCTGATGGTCCTGATATAGGGCTCCGACTCATGAACCTGAGCCAAAATCAAGAGTCAGAAGCTTCATCAACTGATTCACTCAGGTGCCCCAGTGGCCACTTTCAAAAACAAAACGGGAGAAATAAATTATTCATATTATTGTTAATAGTTTTGCCTAACAAAGAATAGTGACTCCAAGAGTAATAATACAGAGCGAAAAGCTTCCTTTTTTCGGTGAGAATTAAGAAATGTATTGGGAAACACGGGCCCTTGCCAGAACAGCTCTGTTGGCTGCACACTTCATGCTCAGTGCATTTCCACCGCTGGCCAGTGACCCCTCAAATCTTATCCACAGACATCAACAGTTGCTATTTAAATGTCTGTAACAGCATTGAAGAGAAAAGGCAGAAAAGATTTTTACCAACTTTAGAGAGTGTGTTGTTAGGCTCTGATGTGAAAACTCTGCTGTGTGTAAGGAAATGTACTTCAGGGGGTGGAGGTCTGGGGGGAATTTCAGAGGCCAAGACACTCACTCAGAATGCCTCACCAAGAGACCTGGGGATGGTTCAATGTCGATCTTCAATAAATGCAGTAAGGGCAGACCCTGAATTGAGGCCACGGATGTGAAATGGCTCAGCTTCTCGTATGGGCGATTCTAGAGTGTTCCAGGGTGAGAAGAACTGGGGCTTATTTATTATTTTGTTTGGATTTGTTCTCTTTTTAAAGACAGCCCAAAATAATTTTTATGAAGAGGTAAAAAAAAATGAGTGAATTAATTTAACCAACCATTTTTAACTAGTTCAAAGAGTTCCAGCTCCAGCGATGAAGTACATGCGACGAATTATTTAACGGAAGCTTCAAATTCTTCAGGCACATGAAACCTGTTGCTCCCTCTTCCGTATTAGGAATGGAGACCTTTACTTCTTGTATTGTTCTTCATTAGGCCAACAACTAACTGTCCACCTTACCTGGGGCACTGGGCAAAGAACTGTCTTCCTTCTGTAACGTTGCATTCATTCAGTTTTTCATTTACTCATTCATTTATTCGCTTTATTCTGGGCTTCAGACATACTTTGGGTCATTCAATTTCTGACTTTGCTATTTAAACACTGTGTGACCTTGGACAGGTTTCTCACCTTCTCTGGCCACATAAATGTTCAACTCACAGGAACATTGCTGTGAGGATTCCATGGAAAATTTCATATAAAACATGAAAGAGTAACTTAGAACACAGTGAGCATCAATTTAGACATATTATTATGTTCATTAATATTGACCACACTACTAAAGCCTCATGGATTCAAAGATTATTAAGAAGGTGAACCACCTCCAAGGACAGCAGACAGGCAAGTGGCTAATCATAACATTATGTGAAGAAGTTTAAGGTGGTAGCTAGATCATAAGCCCTGAGATCATCAGTCTGTCTGGTTTGCGGCTTAATATCCAGAATTTAGAGCAAGAACTGGCCATCATCTGCAGAAAATAATAGACACTTTTAAGAAACAAAAACATGAATGAATTAATGCCTGCATTATAGAGAGATGCCCATACTACTATGGATACACCAATAAAAGAATGATTCAGTCTTCAGGGTAAATGAAAGTAAAGCACAGATTTTTCTTTAGTAAGAGGGGATAAAAAGGTTAAGAGTGTGGTCTGGGGAGGGAAAGATTTCTGAGGTGGGCTGTTCAGCCTAGGTAGAAAATTTGCGGGCTGTACAATTAGGATAGGGTATTTCTTTTACTTTCTTTTTCTTTATTGCATTTATTTATTTATTTATTTTGAGAAGAGCACACGTGCACACAAGCGGGGAAGAGGCAGAGAGAGAGGGAGGGAGAGAGAGGATCCCAAGCAGGTTCCACACTGTCAGCAAGAAGCCCAAATGGAGGGGTTGATCTCACACACTGTGAAATCATAACCTGAGCTGGAACCAAGAGTCCGATGCTTAACCAACTAAGCCTCCCAGGTGCCCCCAGGGTAGGTCTTTGAATTCGAAAGTATAGCAGGATCAAAAGTTCAAGGTTAAGAATGCAGATGACCCTTGTAAGGGCTAGATAGAGCAGGGGCATACAGGACAATATTCGGAAAAGAAGAGGCAGCGGAGGTCAACCTGAAATATACCAGGAAGTGCTGCTATAGATTCTGACACATTTTGACTTCATCCTGCAAACAACTGGGATCCACTGGCAAATTCTAAGGAAGGGAGACACGTCGTCAGTTCTGACAGTGCTCTTGCGTTTAAACGTTTTAGGACTTTCACCATGTAACTTTGCCCCTCCCCCCCAAATGCGGTGTCATAAACGAAAGTCTGTCATTTATGCCGTCTGCGTAAGTGCTGCCCCAGGCGTATGGACATGAGGCGCTTTCCCATGTAGCATCTAATTTTTATCTTGGAGCATCTAATGCCAGCAGCTTTGAAGTAAGCATGCTTTCTTTCAAGTTGCTTGGTATGCTTAATTCTGCGGTTACCTGATAAAGTACCCAATGTTGTAAAGTTTAGAGCTTATTTCTTAACATTATAGATAAATCAAAAGAAGAGCTCTCATAGTTTCAGATTGGAGTTCATCAAGGAAAGGTTTCTCCAAGAGTCAGGGTTTAGGTTCTGAATATAATGCAGTGAATCCATTTTATTCATGTTATTAAATGGGGAAAAAATATGTATCTGAGAAGAAAATCCAATTTAAAGACTTCAGAGATCTGATATCTCCTTAAAATAGTGCTGGCTACAATACACTCTCTCACTGAAGAAATATTTATTTGCCTCATGAATCTTGGCCCTATGAGGGAAAACGGCAGTTGCTGAAATATAATTTAGGGCTGCAGGAAAAGTGAACCGACCAAAAAAGTAGAAAGCCGGGATGTTTTATGTAGAGATCTTAGAAAATAGAATGCAGAGAACAAAGGCAGATGTCCAGGATTTTAGGCTAATTATTCATGTTGGAAAACAGGAGTACAAAATTATCCTTCAGAATTTTAGAAGTAAAACTTGATCTTGTGTTTAATACTCAAAGCCCTTTTTGGCCCTAACACGTCTCTCCTCTAGCCCCATTTACAGGACAAGAGAGTTCAAGCTGTTTATGGCAGGAATGTCTACCTCTGGGCTTTTTAAACCGGGTTCAAACCAATCCCAATCTCTTTCTTAGGTCTTAAAATAAGATCAAACAGTGCAAAATTCCCTTCCCAGTATTTAAGCCCAGTTGCCTCTGTCCAGATGACTTCTATAATCCAGCCAGGCAGAACACCTCACCCTGCTGTTCCTGCTGCTTTTCTGCGTGTCCTTTGATTGTAAGTAATTGTCTCCAGCTGTCCCTGCACCCTGGTCTCCTTTAACTCCTCAAGGTCTGGCCTTAGAGGCTGCCACACTGAAGGAAACTGAGACCCTTGCCCAGCATTACCTGAACTGCTTGTACGCCGGACATAAACATAAATACATTTTGAGATCTAGACGGTGCCGTATCCTGAGAATTTTTCCCAAGGTCCTGAAGCACTTCAAACGTGCAAAGTCAAGAGCAAGAAAAATACTTTGTAAGGAAGCGTTTCCAAATTCTAGATCAGTGCACTTTCCCAGGTGATGATGCTTCAGATCAGGGATGAGATTTGAACTAAAAGGGCATGGCACAGAATCTCTAGGAGGTTGGACCCAGACCAGACTGTCCTCTGTCACCAAGTGGCAGGATTAAGCAGAAATTACCCCAGAGCCAGGCTTGACCTTAGTAAGAGTCAGAAGACCTGGATTCAGAGCATTCTCCTTCACTGCCCGTGGGAGATACGATCCGTATCATCTTATTGAAATGCAAGCTGGACATGTGTAACAAAACCCTTAAAAATTATCCAGAAATTCTACCCCAGGAACTTGCCCCATAAAAATATCCAGTCACATACTCAACAATGTTTTTACAGAGGTATTCTTTGAGCGTTCTATCACTCAAAGCATTACAACAACAGGTAAGCATCTAACAATATAGGATTGACTGAATAAATAATGGCACACTTTTTAAGTTGTAACACTATGTTGTCAATAAACATCATGGTGTAGAAACATATTTAATGACTTAACATTATTATATTCTGTATTTTAATGAAAGTCAGTAATTTATGATAAATAAGTATGCAGAGTATGATTCCAGTGTAAGAAAGCATGTCTACCTGAGTGCCCAGCCTAGTGACTCAGAGTACTGGCGCCATTGTGAGCTAGCCCGAGTGTGAGTCACCTCCAGCGTGGAGACTAGAGACCAGGAGAGGGCTGGTTAATTTCTCCAGGCCTCAAGTTTCTCATCGGTAAGTGGAGTTAAAAATATTACCTTCCACAGGACTTCTCAAGGCCAGAGTGGTTTCGTCCATGTGAAATACTTAGAAAAATCTCTGGTTCATAAAAGGACTCAACAAATTTTAGCTATTATTTTCATTATAATTAGCAGTACCATCTAAATCTATGTGTAATTTACATATAAGAAATATAGGGGCAATAAGTAATAATTATTGTGTTCTTTGGGTGCTTTTAAAATTTTCCACAATGAGGGGTGCCTTGGTGGTTCAGTCAGTTAATCATCTGACTCTTGATCTCAGCTCAGGTCGTGATCTCACGGTTTATGAGTTCGAGCCCTGCGGGGCATGTGCTGCATCAGGCTCTGTGCTGGCAGTGTGGAGTCTGTTGGGGATCTTCTCTCATCCTTTCTCTTTGCCCTTCCCTCACTTGCGATCTCTCTCTCTCAAATAAACACTAAAAAAATAATAAACAAATAAGCAAAATTTTCTACAATGTGGGTTTATTTTGAAACCACACATAGACACAAACTCAATTCATGGTAAGCATTATTTGGGTTTTTTTTTTCTTTTTGGTGATTAATTCTTTTTGAAGAAAGAGTGCACATGCATGTGAGTGTGGGAGGGACACAGGGAAAGAGAAACAGAGACAGAGACAGAGGATCTCAAGCAAGCTCTATGCCCAGCATGGAGTTCCACACAGGACTGGTCCCATGACCAGTGGTCCCGTGATCATGACCTGAACCAAAATCCAGAGTCAGATGCTTAATAGAATGAACCACCCAGGTGCCCCAAGCATTATCTGTAAGGAGGAAAACCTGGATATGAACTGTGGTGCATCTCTTCAAGGTCAGGTTTTGTGACTTTCAGCAAGGCATTTGATCTCTTTCAGCCTTGGTCTCTTCATCCATAAAAAGGGACTGGTTATACACTGCTTTATAGGATTGTTGTAAAATCAGGTGAGTATCTATATCTTTTTAGTTACAATTTCTTAAGCAGTTTCTATGGTCTGTGTTCTGAGTTAAGTGGTTTAAATAAACACAGTTTTCTGTTTAATCCTCACCCAAAGGGGAAACATACACACAAAAAGGCTCTTATTTTTATTTTCAAATGAGGATTGAAATGTTACAGAATCATTTCAATAAAAGCAATTTGTCTGCATATACACTGAAATTAAAAATAGGCCTGGGCATGAATCCTTATTTTTATTAAGACATTTTTCAGACTTTGGTCTCTCTTAAGCACTGGGAAATTTCCGTTTGGCTCCACAATTAATTTTAAGGTAGTAGAGTATAGTTTCCAGATACAAAGCAATAATTCTTCTGTAATGTACTCTTCTCAGCCGTGTGAGTTACAGAAATATGTTCCTACTCTAGATCAAAGAGAATCTGCTCACTCAAAGTTTCCACAGTCTATGTGCCCATCACACAGTAATCACTCCCTCTCTGCCTTCAGTGGGCCATGTGATTTCACCGTGCAGGTCAGCTTATTTTCCCGAGGATGGAGAATGAATGTGTATATATGGTGTGTATTAGTTTCCTGGAATAGACACTTTGTCTGGGCATGGATTTGCCTTCCTTGTATATAATGCTTCTGCCAAAACTACCATCCCTGGATTTACAGAATGCCTTATCTGCCCTCGTGGTATTCTACACAGAATTGCTTCTGATCAAGGAAGTGACTTCAAAGCCAAAGAAGTGTGGCAGTAGGCCCAGGCTCAGGAATTCGCTGGTCTTATCATATATCCCATTATTTTGGAGCAGCTAGCTTGATAGAACAACGGAATGGTCTTTTAAAGACCCAGTCAAGCTACATCGTAATAACTTGCAAGCCTAGGATAATGTCCTACAGGAAGCTGTATATGATTCAGGTCAACTCCAATATCTGGGGCTGTTTCACTCAAAGCTAGTGTTCATGGCTGGAGTCTGGCGCCTTAGCCCGCTCGGCCATCCTGACCCCGCAATGGCTGGGAACCAAAGGTGGAAATGGCAGTGCCACAACTCACTATGACTCTTAGTGATTCACCAGCAAAAGTTGTGCTGCCTGTCTTCATGACCTTATGCTCTGCTGGTCTAGACACCCAGTAGTTCAAATGTTTGCACTGGAGACGCAGTAATGAACCCACTGGCTATGCTCACCATTCATTACTTACACTCTTTCTTTTTTAATGTTCATTTATTTTTGAGAGAGAGACAGAGTACAAGTGGGGGAGGAGCAGAGAGAGGGAGACAGAATCTGAAACAGTTCCAGGCTCTGAGCTGTCAACACAGAGCCCAACGTGGGGCTCGAATCTACTAGCTGTGAGATCACACCCTGAGCCGAAATCAGATGCTCAACCGACTGAACCACCCAGGTGCCCCTCATTACCTGCACTCTTAAAATTATTCTCTCTCTCTCTCTCTCTCTCTCTCTGTGTATATACATATATATATGCATAATTGTCTAAAATCTCCTCTTGTTTCTATTTCTTTGGCCGAAACAATAGGACGCCTTGCTCTGTACATTCAGTGTATATGGGTATAATAGGACCGCCTGAAACTTGATCCATGTGTTTTTTATTTCTTGATGCCTTTGAGGCTGGAATTTACACTCAGGACAGAATCTTCTTTTATTCTAGGAAAAGTCCTTTTCCTAAACTCCTTCAGTCATACAATGTGGGACAAGTACCTGCCTATAGTTCTTGGATAGAGCTGTTAGGATTTCCTAGAAGTCTCCTAAATATATTTGCTTCATACTGAGGTGTTAATCATTCTATTTTAGTGATGTAAAAGGTTGTTTTCATTGTGGCTGGGAGTATCTTTGCAGATAGCATTATAATGTCAATTAAATCTTGGTTTCTTGTCTGGCATTCGGACCTGTGAAGAAGACTCCCATCTGGAAGTGAAAAGCTGGCTTCTCCACCTTTGTTGCTAAGGTAGGAAACTGCAGAGAACCGCCAGGAAAGGGGCTTGGGCAGTGTTCTTATGGGGCAGTCAGATGCTCTGTGCTATATGCAACCCAGCTGGTCCGTCCCAGGCAGGAAGGGTAATAGAGTCACCATGGATCGGGCTTATGAGATGCATCTATTCTTTGAAGTGCAGAAGAACACAGGTGGGACCACAGAGCTGAGAAGTTTTTGAGGAGCAGATACCTTGTTCGCGGAAGCCTCTTGGGGAGAACGGCTGTCGCTCTAAATCTAGTTTCTCCACATCTAACTCATTACCCAGTGGCACAAGAGATGTAAGTTTTGGAAAAGGCATCATTAACACTGGGAATAAGGGCACTGACTTGCACATCACGGAGAAATCTTTGGAGTCCATATTATAGTCCACATGCTGCTCCTATTATTGAAAACCTATAGCCAGTAGTCCCAACATATTTATGTATCAGTCCCCAATCATCAGGCTAATAAGCTAGGCCATGTGATAACCTTGTATGAGTTACTAGGGGCAGATGGAAGTCATTACTCTAAGTTACTGGGTTTCCTATCTCTTGTGAATAAAGTAGATTCTCTCTGGTCTTTATTAGGAGTGGATTTCTTTAATTTACATTGCCTGAAAAATTGTATTAAAGAAGATTATATTTATGTATCTGGAAAAGGCCTTATAAAACATGAAAATTAACTGCAGGGTTAATGAGGACACTTCCAGTGGCTCAGAAAGGCCATACGGTACCACAGAGTAAAGTCTGAAGGGGAAGTCAAGGTTTATTCCCAAGGCCTACATCTGATTTATTGTGTCTCCTTGGACGAGTCACTTAACTTACCATCATCTCTTTCTCCAGCTGTAATAATAGTCCTACCTCATCTCTCAGAGGAGTATTGAAAAGATTCTAACCAAACACAGACTAGACTTTTATTACTACTAGGGATTTAGCATATCAGAAGATAGGACTGAAAAAACACTAAATATCTATATAATCGGGATGATGGCATTTTATATCACATCTCATCTCCCTTCTTATATTATGGAAACACTTTAAGTGGCAGTAATTGTCCTGCTGTCATAATTAACTTCAAGATTTTCTCTAAAATAAAAATAAATAAATAAAATGAAACCGAAGAACAAACTCCTGTGTAGCTTTTGCCAAACTCTGTTCACAGAAGCATTTTTACAGAAATATAGAGGTCTTATTAGCTTATATTTAGGATGTGTGATAATAACAACTAAAAAAAATAGTGGCGCTATTTATGATTCTTCTAGTCTCCTGGAATTAAAGCACAGTATATAATTCCTGCAGTAGGTGTTACCTTTGGCATTCAACATAAAAATGTGTTGAAATTCTGAAGTGTTATATAAGTGTTATTAGTAGCAATACGCCATGAGAGAAAAGTTAAAAAGCAGGATCGGAGGTATTTTTCACTTTCTTTTTTGCTCGCATTTAGAATTTCATGAAAACGTAAGAATGTTACCCCCCCCCCCATAATTATTCCCTTTTCCTTACAAGTGAAAACTAGATGGCTGTCCTAGTTTTATTAACACAGGTGACAGAAATGAATATACTATGTTTTCAGTGATTATAAAAATCACACATTACAAGTCACATGCAGCATGGTACATTATGGGTGAACCTTAAAGGTATTCAGCTAATTGAAAGAAGCTGGATACAAAAGGTCACATATCATATGATTCCATTTATATGAAACGTCCAGAATGGATAAATCCATACAAATGGAAAATAGTGGTTGCTAAGGGGTGGGGGCAGGGGAGAAAGGGCAGTCACTGTTAATGGACAGAGGGATTCATTTTAGGGCGACGAAAATGATCTGGGATTAGGTAGTCGTGATATTAGCACATTTTATGAATATACTAAAAAACACTGAATTACACACTATAAAGGAGTCAATTTTGTGGTATCTCAATTATACCTCAATAACAAAAATAACACACAGAGAAATAGATAAGCAAAATCATTACTCTCAGGACAGCTAATGCTGGTAGTGTCAATAAAAATGTGCTTTTTTTCTTTTAAACCATGACTTATTTTATGTTTAATTTGCATAAATTGTTTTATTATCCTAAATTCCTTTGGTGAGGAGCCATTATCTTTTAGAAATAATACTTGATATTTTTTTCTGCTGAAAAGTTCACTTGCCCTGTCCCATATGATTTTCTATCCCTTATGGTGATTTAGAACCAGAAGACCTGGGTTTCAGTCCTCTTTCCCATGAAAGATGCTTGTGCTATAGAACTTGGCAGCAGGAGTCTGAAGCTCGTGTGTGTGACTCAGACGAGGACAGACACTGCTATATACTCACCAAACCCAGGTATGTGATAGCCCAGGTCCCACCAGAAGGCAAAAACCATGCAATGGTTTGAGAAGAAATTTATTATAAAGAATTATTAGATTAGAATAGAGAAGTAAACTATAAAGATGTAAAGACAACTCCATCTGATGGACACCCTAGGGCTGAGGGACAGTGCAAGGAAGGATAAATCTGGAACCCCACGCTTCATTTTCAGAACTCCTCAGAGAAGTGTCCTTGCAGTCAATGGGATGGTGGAGAAGTTTGCTGGCTTGTCCAGATCAGAGCTGATCCACAGTCATAAAAAAGCAAGAAACAGCACTTTAGGGTGCAGATGACCTGGGGGTGATGGGCAGATGCTCAGAGTGAGTTGGGTCTTTCTGCCGGTGTAAGGCCTGGAGTGTGTCATGCCCACGCCAGAGGGGATGCTAGAGGTAGGCACCAGTCTTACACTGGGGCTGCAAGGTTGTCGAGGGACTGTATGCTTTAGGTGTGTGGCTGCGTCACACCACTGCTGTATGTGACCACACACAGCACCAAAGGACTGTGGAGCAGAAGTAGAGAAAGCAAAACTCATCACACCAGATCAGGAAGAGAAGCTCTCTGTCAACTGCAGTGTCCTTCCAACAACACATGTTGACAAAGCTTCATGTTGAGGTTACGGTGCAGAAGAAATGTTTAAGGGGTCAAATTCAGTACTGCAGAGCATGTACTCCAGTGCTGGAAAGGAGGTGAGAGACAGTGAACAGAAAAGTGGTGCCCTCAGTTTCCTTCTTCTCTGGTGCCCACAGCTTGACCAGATTTTCCAGCTCCCCTTGCAGTTAAGTGAGGTGACTGAGATGAGTTCTGGCCAGAAGAATGTTGGCAGAAGTAATGTGATCCACATGCAGATCTTGCCCTTACAAATTAGCCTTTTCCCTAAAAATATCCACCCACAGAACTGGAAACAAATGATTCTAAATCTTTGGGGAAGCGCAGGTCAACAAAGAAATACCCTGGGAGCCTGAGTCATCTGTTTAAGGAAAGACCCCAGGAGAATCACCTGATCAAGACCGTCGATGATAAGGCGGTTCCATAAATTAAAAACAAATCTGTTTAGGCATCGAAAATTTCAGTTGGATAGTTCTTTTTGACTACTCTAGAAATAGATATGGGTGTTACCATGGCAGTAACCCAAAATACATGGCATTGGCTCAGCGGTCAGACCCTGGGGCAAAGAGGAATGAGCTGTTAGAAGCTGGCATTCCATGTGACATAATGGTAAAACATCTGGTAAACTGCCCCGGCAATAATTTGGAAGGCACACGTTCTTAATGAGTTGCTATGGCACAATGTCTACTGCCTTTTCTGTTCTTCCTTTTTCCAAATGGATTGTTGTGACTATCCTATCCCTGCTTCTCCTTTGTATACTGGGTAATGTGGTGGGATATAGACCATTTATCTTTTAAATTTATGTCTCACTGGACTATAGGGACAGGGATAGAGAGGGCTGCTCATTCCTTAGAAACCAGGATTTTGAGCTGAGTGAAGGGATGAGTGTAACTTTGAGTTCTGTCTCACCAAGACATGTTTTCTACGTCTGAGAGAAGGAATGAAATGGGTATTTGACTACTAGATGGGGCAACTTTAGCAGACATTAGAACCAAACTCTATTTCTTTTTCTCTCTCCGCAACAAACTAAAGCAGTGACACGTTATCTACTTAAATTTTTGCCAGTGGAACATGGGTAGAAGTGCTACATACTACTCATAGACCTGCCTTCCGTTCTTTTTTATCTAGGGGCTAAAAGCACTGGCCCTGAGGGTAGAACCATAAGATGAAAGGAGTCTTGGAGTCATCATTTGGAAAGTGATTTTCCAGAAGAACCACAAGAGCAAGAACTCTTATGTAGAACCATCGCACGGGTGAGAAATGTACTGTTAGCTCAGTTTAACCCAGTGAACCGCTTTGGCCTTACAGCAGCAGATGCCCTGTGGCCTTAAAGCATCTGGAACTAGGCCATGGAGCACACCTGTTTAGACAACATTAATGATCTGGGTGGAGGGGGAAGAAACTGAGCAGAACGCCAAAGGCTGGCCATCAACGTGACTTGGAAGCAGAAGGGCAATTAGGTGTTGGAGGAAAAAAGAGAACAAAAAAGAACCAGGCAAGGGATGGTGATGATGCATTGCTAGGTCACATCATTGCTACTTGAGCAGACTTTTGAGTATTAAAGCAGAGTTTAACTTTGACAGAATGATGCCTGGCACATAGTTTAATCCCTGTCACCCTGGAGTGGCCATTACTTGTTGTCCTAACTAGTCAAGAGTGTCAGAGATGCTTTTAATAATCCCTCCCACCCCCCAGAACAACAGACAGAAACCATGTTAGTTTTGGGGAAACTGGTCATTTGGTCATATTCCCCTTACCTACAGGTCCACGCAGTTTTAATATTATTTAAGTATCACAAGTAAAATTAAATAAATAAAACTCCTTTGAAATGGGAAAGAGACCAGATTCTTGTTATCACTATGATCCCAGTGAACGTTTTCAAATCAGTGAATGAACAAAATACCCCACGATCTTAGCCTTAACAGATTTCTAAGTATCCATTTCTTCAGGGGGAGCTTTGGTGTCTCCATAGCAACTTCTAAACATGGGGCATTTCTTATGAATTCTGTTCGCAGAGTGTTGTGAGGACAAATCCAGATCTCCTCTGCCACCCCAAAGAGAGCTTTAACTCTCCCCTCCCCCCACACCTCTCCACACATCCAGTACTAACTTCATCGTGGTAGTGAGCAATTCATTTTCATGTTTACCTCATGAAGGGACGCCTGTGGTGTGCCTGCCACTGAGTGCAAAGTGCAGATTAGGAAGCAAAGCCCCTGCTCCCTTGATGCATTAACACAGCCTCCATTAAGCAGCTCCACCAGGGGCGCGACCCTGGGGCCAGAGGAGCTTTCCTGCTCTAGGGGTTCTTGTCCCCTGGAGCCATTTGCAGAAGGGTGCCAGCCCAGCACAACTCCATTTTTAGTTTCTTCCCACGTGTGTCTCTCTGACATTTGCTGCCCGTGTTCCCTTTCCCAGACTCCAACCCAGCTCCAATATAGGGAACTTCCTGTTGAAATAGCTGAGCAGATATTTTTAGCACAGTTAATTCCTTAGCTATGCATTGGACAAATTGTGATTAAAAAGACAACATAAAGTGAAATTTTCATTATGAATGTAGGAGACAACCCCAGGAGACTGTGTGACCCAGTTCTGCCATCTTGGTATGAAGGACAGTTATAACCACCAAGGATGGATAGGCTTCTGACCAGAGCTAGGACAACGGCTCCATGGATGTGGCCATTCTTCACGTCAGTGAGCCTCGCCCACGTGATCACGGGAAGCCCTGATGACAAGTACCATGAATTATTTCATGAGAATGAATTAACATACATAAAAATCTTTAGAATAATGGGCATATATAATAGTATGTAAGTGTTTGTTAGCTTTTGTTGTTACTTAGAGTGGTAATAACTTATAGTTACTCTTACAGTGGTAGGCCATCATAACAATAACCTATATTTGTTGGTTTTGTAACAATATGTATTAGCATATATGTGCTCTGTATAATATTAATGTATCAAAATTATACTAAATTACCATTTTAGGGTTGGGTTAAAGGATTAGTAAGTTTCATGCTAGGCGAGAGAGGAAGTAAACATGAGAGAGGAGAAAGAGAGACAGAGAGAGATGGAGAGAGGGGGAAAAACTAAATCTGTGTGTGTTTGGGGTGAGGAGAGTGATGTAGAGGAGAAGCAAAGGGGAGGTAAAGCGGCTATCATCACTGGATAAGTGACTCAAGTTTGGAAGCTTTCTCATCATTTGATAGAAATTATATTTGTTTCATGTTATTCCATATATCCTGGTACCTAGAGATGAAAATTACATTCAGGCAAAATGTGTTCCCTGCTTCTGGAAGTGGGATGTAAGAGTGGCTAAGAGGAAGGCTCTGGAATCTCCCTGGCTCTCTGTGTGTGTGTGTGTGTGTGTGTGTGTGTGTGTGTCCATGTGGTTCATGTTTTTAAACGTTGAAGGAGATATTTAAGGTAATAAAAGTTGTTTCTGGAACTGGGCTAGGATATCTCAGGAGGTGGTGAGTTTACTACCCTCCAGGGGCTTCACACACACACATCCATATTCTTGACCACCCCGGGACATAATACATGTGACTGGATAACGTATTTAAAATATCAACCAAATTTTTTCTTTCCAGTATTTCACTTTCACCTCTTCTTTCTCCCTTAGCTTCATAACATCTTCTCTGTTGGGACAACGTTACTGTTATTCTTTACTTCCGAATGGAGCGAGAAAAAGGAATGCCTTCCTGGCTTTTGTAGTTGGATAGCTCGGGCCTTGATGGGCAGTTTCAAGGACTCAGAGCTTAGGAAACACTTGAATCGGATACAAATCTGCGGGACAAGCAAGGACACTCCAGCCTCAGGAGCGGGGAGCAGGGGGAGAGAGCGGGGAGGCATAGCCATTTTGGCTCCTTACAACAAGGGGTCCTGTGTTTCCTTCCAAACCGAGTTCTGAGCGGGGTGATACCCTTGGATAGATCTGGGACTTGGCGAATGTGAATGTGTTTAGATCCGAGGCAGACTCTGTGCTCTTCCCTTGGGCCCTGGAGCGGCTGTGGCAGAAGGCTGAAGGGTCTCAATGATGAAAATGAGGCGATCTGCT
>PJEM01012566.1:0-10000 GCA_004023845.1 Helogale parvula | reverse complement strand
TGGGAAGGCGACTCACTCGGCCTTCACTTGATAATTACCACCTTCACTAAAAGTAATTAGCTATCAAGTAAAATGAAATCCATCTGCTTAAATTCCAGTAGAAAAATACATTTACATTAAATAAAGAAGGTGATAAGCTAATTAAATAGCAATAGTAAATGACCTCTGAAGGCGCCAAAAAACAAATAGTGACGTCACAGCTATTCATTACTAGGACTGGGCATGGATAGGCACGATTTCAGTTTTAAGGGTTCAGATCGGGTTATTTATTACCACGCTGACAATCTGGCTAACAGAGTACTTGAGGGGAATTGAATATATTAACATTCAACTTTACCACCCCCGCCCCTAAAACATTCTTCTAACAAGTTTGCTTGTAGTATGCCAGAAGGACTCCAACCCCAGTTGAGAAGGGGAATTAAATGCTTCGTAGGGCAGACGCATGTCGGGTGGACTATGGCTCCTAAGGTAGTGGATGAGGTCTCTGCCGGGTTTCAAGCACTCCGCTGAACGCAGTGGTAGTAATAACCTATTATAGAGCCGTCTTTATAAGCTGGATAGTTGAGTGAGAAACTAAACCACAGCTGAGGATAGAAAGGGGAATTGTAAACGTCGGTGCCTTTCCTGAATATATTTTTTAGAGGCAAATAAAGTTGACTGCAACAGGGAAAGACTAGGAGCCTAATGGGTGATGGTTTGTCTGGAAGGACACAAAGCTCATTCCTAATAGTCAGAACAAAGGCTGTGATGGAGGCCTAAAGGGTTGATGGAAGAACTAACCAGAAGGAGGTAAATCAGGTTTAAATCATTAGTGCACAGCTGTGGAGAAAATGAGCATAGACTGAAGACAACCACTCTTGGGAGTAAGAAAAGGAAGGGAGGAAGGAAGGAAGGAAAAAGAAAGGAAGAAAGAAAGGAAAACAAGTGATACAAAAACTGCATGCTTCTATTTCTTTAGCTAGGAAAAAACTTTAATTAGACTTTGCCCAGCTGAGAAAGCTTTCTTAGGCTTGGCATTCAAGATATGCTGAAGTCCTCAACATCACTCTCAACTTGACCCTAATCATTATCATATTACTGTCAATTAGCCTAGCTTGTTACTGGCTGCTCTTCTCTGTAACCTCACCACGCCCAACTCTTCTCCGACTTGCTTTGGAATAATTTCTGTAGTTGTATTAGTGATAATCTCTAAGGAATTTCCATCATGTCAGAGAATAGTTTCTTGATATCCTCAATGGTAAGTGGGGACAGATGCTAAAAATTCCATTTTTTTAAAGTAAGAAAATTGAATCTGAAAGCTGTTAGGTGACTTGACAGAGAGAAATCTATGACTCAATGGGAGATGTGGTTTGGGGAACTAAATTTTATAACTGCTACTCAAAGTTCCTGTCTAATTGAATTAATTTCAAAAGTTAAAAAATACACTCTTTAAAAAAGTTGAAATAAAAAAAAATCTTTGAAAATAACATCGTATTCCAGGAGAAACTGATAGCAAGTATTTACATTTTATAGAAGAATGGCTGTCACATTGGAAACACATTTAAATGAAAACTGTTTAAGATTTTTAGGGGAATGGTAGGAATGGATGAATAAATTCCTGAATCTTAATTCAGTTTGGTAAGATAGACTTTTAAGATTCATGGGACACAGACTAGCCCTAAGAACACTGTGAGGTAATACAGTTGTTTTGGGGGCACTAAGCCCTCCTGAACCTTGCCTTCATTCCTGCATTACTAGGCCTTTCCTCCTTCCACTTGCCTCTCTATAAAATTTTATATGCAAGAAAGAACAAAAGACTGGAATATACCTATTTCTGAAAAGGCTTACTAGATACTAGATTAAGTAATTTGGGGTCTCTTCCTGCTGTAGTATTCTGATTTAATCATATTCTATGCTGTTTTCCATTTAACAGAGGATAATTCATTAAGTCAAAAGAATTAATATCTAATTCTAGAACTTCAGGCCTGAATGATTCAGGTGGAAGGAGATTTACTAAGGACAGAAGACCCTTCCTTACATTGTTAGAGTGATACTGTGCTGGGACTCAGCTTCTTTTGCCTGCTCACGAAGCCACCCTTAATTTTAGGTCTAGTTCAATAGACTTCATACTCAATTGCACCTCTCTCCACCTAACTGTTTTTGCCCCTACATCTAAGAAAACTTCTGGCTCGCCTACCTGACATGATAAAATTTAAGATGAGAAACTTTAAGGGACTAAAAGACTTAAAACAGCAGTGGTAGTCAGAAAGCAAAATGGATCAATAGTTGTGGACTCAGACTTTCCTATCAGATGGGGTCTACAAATTCCTATCTACAGATCATAAAATGAAATGACATGAAAATTTTTAGAAGACCATAATAGCAATCCTAACTCCTAGAGTCAAAGACCGGCAGGGTTTTTCAGGAATTCAACATCTCTAGGAGTAATGTGAGGTAAATAATCAGCTATTAAGTAAAAATTTTAGGAGAAGAGATGCAGATGAAGAATAATAAACAGCTGTACGTTGGGCCTGCAGTAAAGCATACAGGCTTGTAAAACAGGCTATAGCCAACGGATACATGAACATTGGAAACAGAAGAGATCTGAGCAGTGATCCCGACACAGAATAAGTGGTAGTAACTATACACTAAATGCATGTCAAATTTTCAAGTCTGTCACCAATTTTTAGTGATAAAGATGTTTCGTTCCTGTTCTTTAGCTCCTACTCCAATTCTTTGAAATTTAGCCGAGAGATAAATGTTTGCTCCAGATAATCTCCTATTATCATTATTTTGTTTGGTTCAATTCTCCTGAAACAGCCGGTTATTCCTGAAAGTTATGCTTTTGGAAGAAAATACTTGTCTCACAATGAACTTAGATCTAGTTCTTTTCTCCCGGGTCTCCTTGATCTAGGTCCCCCAGAGGGAAAATTTCTTCTTGAGGTGAAAATACAACTTATTATGCACAGGGGGCCAAAGATAATTGTGCTAAAATTATGAAAGGCTTACTTTTATCTAGATTTACCCCAAATGTGCTGGTAAATTACACTGAAGTATGAGAAAAATGCACAAGGCATGTTCTAAAATTCCATTTAAGGAAATTGGGCTAGACAGTATTTCCAAACACTAATGGAAGATATAAAAATCAGACACTGCTTAAAATGATAAACTAAATAAGTTAAAAATAGAAAATCAAGTTATTTTTCTATTCATCTTGAGCAAAATGCCAACGGAAGCCAAAATCCTAAAGGACAAAATGTAAATTAAAAGTTTTCTAATTTTTTCCAGGTGTGCAGGGATGTGATTTTTCTATTGCCACTTGCTCTTTTTGCATATGATCATGATAGAAAAAGACAAATGTGGAAATTTTTAAAGCAGAAAATAATTCATTTTATTAGCAAATGAGTAATAGTAATTAGTGATCCTGAGGAGAGGGCTGGGACATCACTCAGGAAACGGGCGCGCATGATGTATACTACTCTCAAAGGAGCCTTCTTACGGCCTTGAAAGACGAAATAATTTGAAGATTTGTTGGAAGCAAGGTAAGCATTAACGCTTGTAAACCAGAACAGCCATTCCACCCAAAATAGAATAAAATGGGTGATTAAATGAGGTTGATAAATACTAAAACTGAACACATGCACTGCAACTTAAATCAATTTTGGGGTGTAGCCTTTGGAAGCAGACATTACTTTATGGCACATCTCATATTCAGTGGAGTCCCTTTTTTGTGATTTCTTTAATATTAAAGCCCTCGGATGTACCTTCAAAGGGATGGGGATCTTAAAATGAAGGCTTTTCTATAACTAAATCCCGTTAAAGTGGGCCCAAGATGAACATGTCATATTCTCAAAGTTGTTCATATGTACATTTCAAGCTGTTGCAAGAGCCCAGGGCATGTGAGAAACACAGCTGTATTCTACCTAGGAAGTCATTTTCTCCTCTTGATTTCACCAAGCTAGTATGTCTACTTCTCCCATAAAGCAAAGGAGATTTTTGTTTGATGAGAAATAACACAATAGCAGGAGGATAATAGAAAGATGGAGAGCCCCACCTCCATGCTATGAGATAATAAAAGATTCAGCATTACCCCCCACAGGGAAATCAGCCTAAACACGAGGTGAACTCTAAGTGTGGGGACTGAGGTTCTCAGACCAGGTCCTGCTGGTACCTCTGCAGGTGTTAATGTTTAAAATCCATATCAGGGGCACCTGGGTGGCTCAGTTGGTTGGGCAACTGACTTTGGCTCAGGTCATGGTCTCATGCTTTGTGAGTTCGAGCCCCACATTGGGCTCTGTGCTGCCAGCTCAGAGCCTGGAGCCTGTTTCAGATTCTGTCTCCCCCTCGCTGCCCCTCCCCCACTCGTGCTGTCTCTCTTTCCCTCTCTAAAAAATAAATAAAAACATTTTTAAAAAATTAGAAAAAAAATCCATAGCAAACAAGAATAAATGCAAGAGAAGTTGCAAATTCTAGTGGGTATGTTCACAGACCTTGTCTCTTTGTAACACTCTCTGGTCTGTTTCGGTCCAGGATTGAATAAGGCAACAAGTTCCTAGCACCAAACTCCTCTCACCTGATGCATTTACAGATACTGCTCACGGCAGAGAGGCCTCCAACATCTTTCCGCACCTCTGATACTTACAAGCAGAGCCCACCTTTCTGGGAGGAGGATATAAATTATATTTATGGTGAGGTGAATGAGGAGAAAGGGTAGGTTCTTGAAGTATTTCATAAACATTTCTCTCTTCCCTTCTCACTGTCTCTCATATAAGCCCTTTGGGTGCCGGTTTCAGAGAGACAAATCAGAAGGGCAGTCAGGGAGGCAACCCTCTCTGTAAGCAAGGCCTGTGATCCAGTGGAGAGAAAACAAGATGCTTCCATTTAGGGGGTGACTACACAGGCAGCAGAGTCAGAGCAGACTTTTAGGTGAACACGGACACTTAAACACTTAACCTGTGCTTAGGGCATGTAAAATATCAATTTTTACTCTAGTTTACATAATTTTTCATTTAAAACTTTACATAACTGCCCATTGGAGTTTTCCGCATCAGACATTTTTCTGTGTCAATAATCACAGAGATATGTGACATGGGACTGGAAGACTAATACATATGCAAAAAGAAGAAACACTGCATTATTCTTAAAACAATTGCATCTGGGGGCGCCCAGGTAGCTCAGTCAGCTGAGTGTCTGACTTGAGCTCAGGTCATGATCCCACAGTTCGTGAGTATGAGCCCCACGTAGGGCTCACTGCCATCAGCAAGGAGCCTGCTTTGCATCCTGTGTTCCCTTCTCCCTCTGGCCCTCCCCTGCTTGTGCTCTCTCTCTCTCAAAAATAAATAAAACATTAAAAAAACCTCAATTATATCTGATTTAATTTAAATATACAAATAGAACATGCAATATAGCTGTCACATGTTAAGGCCCCAAGAATAGCCATCAGATAATTAAGCCCAAAGTACTACCTGGAGACAAAGTAGTTGGTACAGTTAGGGATAGTTAAAGGAAGGGCCACTGCAGAATTGCTCTCGAGCCCATTCCTACATGTGTAGATTTATTCTGCTTCTCTCCAATGCCAACTAGTCATTTGGGACAGGGGAGACCGTAGTTGGGCAAGGGGCCATTTGATATCATTGTTTTCATGTCTCCCAAGCTGGAAGTTAAAATAGGAGTATCATCCTACCATCACACAGCAATTTTGGTTTTTATAAGAGACAGATAAAATCAAAAAGTTTGAAATTTATGTAAAAGTCCAATTTGTGAAAATGAAAAAAGTTCAGTGTGTTTTGGAAATTTCCTAGGTGTGCAATTAGTTCATTCTGGATAACGTCAAAATTTCCTTGTAAAAAGGGATGACATCACTGTTTTTGCTTTGTTTTGTTTGAAAAACATCACTATAAATTTGAAAAATAAAACTTTCTTTAAGGAATAAATTATAAGAGAACTTTTTTCTATTTTGCATAATATGTAATGTTTATATAACATATAAAACATAAGTGTGGCTGTGTGATTGCCTAGTGAACAATAGTCAATTTTTTTTCAACCCAATATAATTGGATACCTATTCTAATTCACAAAATAGAAACTGCATGTTATATTTCTCTTAATGAACACAGAATTGGGTTCATCATTTGGGATTGCTTCAAACAGCTTTACAATTTAATTATGATTTAATTATAGAACTGGGGTGGAGGGGGGATAGAAAGTCATAGAGTATTGTCAATACATTTCTAAGGTTGTAAATTTACTTAAATAACACGTAACTATTGGTGTACAAAAATAAAAATCTCATAGCAATGCTAAATTGCAAATTATCACAGAAGTCATATTTTTAGGAATTAAACTTTGAAGTTGTTTATTATCTGCTAGGTGTAATGTAGGTGAATTCCTGTGTCTAGAGGGCTCTTAAGTTTTGAACTTCCTGGCACTTAAGAAGAAAGAAATAACAAAACAAAAGTTTTCCTTGGAAAGAACATAAATTAAGATCCAAAATATGTATTATTTAATACTTCGCTTTATTAATATATATACCGAATATTATGCCATGTGTTTGTGCTAAACTGCCATTTGAAATCAGTATTAAAATAATTATATAAAAAGAATACTTCTAAGACATAAGGATGTCATGATACAAATAATCTATATATTTCTGAGACACTGCTATGACCCGCCTAGTCTTTATTTTTCTATATATGTTCATTTTGACTTACTTCCTGGTTCTTAATTATAGCCAGTAAAATATATACTTCAAATAATGTATAAAGGTTTCACTTCCCAAAATGAAAAGAGATCCAGATGTACCCTGTTCTTGGTCACCTGTGACCGGCTGCCTAATATTAATTAATTAATTAGTTAATTAATTAGACGGACTCTCCTGGAAACGACTTACTGTTTGAATTTTGTGGAAATCCAGGCAAAGAGGATGGACCGTTCATTCCAGGGAGCAGAACCGGGGGGAGGCCGGGGAGGCCTGGGTAGGCTGCCGGCAGACTGATGCCGTGGAGGGAGCCACTGTCCATCATGCCTGGCTGCTGCACCGCTAAGCCCAGCACATCTGAAGCTTTCTTTATACGATCAAGTTCTTGCTGGGCCATCAGCTGTCGAACGGTGGTCGGAGCCAAGTAATCTTTCTCCCGATCAAGCTGGCTCCCAACGGTCTCCCTCACTTTTGAAATGTGCTGTTTGGAGAAAATATGATCTCTGATGGACAAACGGGCAGAGTACTTCACCCCACACAGGGTACATTCTGGTTTGGTGCCTTCTGTTCCACTTTGATTAATCATGAAAGGCTTCCCTATGTTAATTTTAAATTTCTTTTCCTTTGCCCTTGCATTTTGGAACCACACCTGGACCACGCGTTTGGGCAGACCAATCTCATTGCCTAGCATCTCACATTCTTGCATGGTTGGAGTTCGGTAGTCACTGAAGCAAGCTTTGAGAACCTTGAGCTGGAGATTGCTCATTTGGGTTCTGAAACGCTTGTGACCTGGTCGATCATTGCTTTTGGATTTAAAAGGATTGCTGGATCCAAAGGGGTTCGGTGAACTCGGGTCAGCGATGCTGGATGTTTCGCTGCGGTCGGCATTGTCATCTGGGTCGTCCGTGATATAAAAGCTTTGGTCATGGTCGCCATCCTTATCGTTGAAATGGATGGAGGGACTCGTGAGAGAAAATAGAAATTTTTCATCGCAGACCTCCGTGGTGGGTGTGGTCGCGGGTTTTGGCAAAGCATCAAGAGTTTTGGGCTCTTTAGGAGACAAAGCCGGCTTCACATCCCCGGAGCTTCCCGTGGTGCTTTCCATCTCAGCGGTGCCCTCGTCGCCGGTGGTGGCGTCACTGATCGCTGTATTAATTGATGAGGTCTCATCAAAATCAGTTTTATTCTGATCATACCCCGCCTCAGCAGGAGGGGCATTTAAATTCTCTACGTCCTCAGAACATTCTGCTTTAAAAGAGGAAGGGCTTAAAAGATTCTTCGGCGACAGCTCTGCGGTTTTACTCACAGGTGTTGACACAGTAGAAGCCAACTCATTCTCACTGGATAGATCCATTTTAGTTAACGGCAGAGATGGGTAATCAAAATAAATGTATTTCTGAGGGCTCTCTCTCCCATCTTCTGTTGATATCAGGGGGCTTGGTGGCAAGCTGTAACCAGCCTGCTTTCCTTCGTTCCAGTGCCGAGAGCGGACGTGACTTTCTAAGGCTGACTTTGCCTTAAACAGGGCTCGGCAGAAAGGACACCGTTTATGGGACTGTGCTGGGCCCACTGCCCGAAACTGGCCTTTCCTTTCTCGAGCTCGGGTATTCTGGAACCAGACTTGCACGACCCTTTTCTTCAGCCCCACTTCCCGTGCAATATGATCAAGCATTTTTCTGGTAGGATTGGAGTCCAACAAGTATTTCTCATAAAGTATTTCCAGTTGTTCCGGGGTGATGGTTGTTCTCAAGCGTTTGTCGCGGTGTTGGTCTTCACCGCTGTTGCCTCCCTCCTTTTCACTGCAAGCATTGTCTTCTTTATCATCCAGTTTCCTTTTCAGGGAAGCGGCCACCGTGGCAGGCACTGTGGCATGGGAGGAGCCGGTCTGAGGTGGCACCTGTGCCAAAGAACCGCTCAGCAGCTGCCCAGTCATCAGCGGGTTGTTGGGGTCAAATATCATGTAGGGCATATCCATGGGCCTTTCCAAGAACGGAGAGTGAAGGAATTGGTTTTGAGCAGCAAGGAAGTGCATGTGCTGGTGCTCCTGCCAGAGTTCCAGAGTGGGGAAGGCAACTGTACACTGATCACATTGGTACTGTAGTAACTGTGGAGGTAGACTGTTCTGGAGAGAAGTCATGGAAATCTGCAGTGGACTGGAAGGGACCGGGGTCTGTGAGGCCGAGGGAGGTCTTCCCACAAGCGGGGGGTGTTTTGGTGGCTGTGGCTGTGGTTGTGGCGGGGCTGCCGAGGCCTGTGGCGGGTCCGAGGATGTTGATGCTAATGGCAGGGCTGGCTTGGTGCCTTGAGAAGGGGGAGAGGGGTCACTCTGCTTTGGCTTTTCTGTGGGAAATTCAGGTTTTGGAGAGGTCTTCTCAAGTTCTGGTTTGGGTGATGGGATCAGGGGGGTACTCGTCCCAGAGCCAGAGCTCGCTGCAGGGGCAGCAGTGTTTTTGGCTGCGTCCGCCTGACCAGACACTGTGCAGTGCTTATACACTACTTGATCGGTGGCATCCATGGAGTCTTCAGTTTGGCTTTCATCTTGGGCATCATCATCCTCGTCCTTGTAACACTGCTTTTTCTGATGCGTAATCAAGTCAAAGATCCTGGGGAAAACCACATTGCACTTTTTACACTGGTACTGCATGTTGCTGGTTCGAATATACCGTTCGTTAGTGAGTTCTCTCTTTTCATTATCCTTCGTTTCTGCTTGGTTCTCATAACTCTTGCGTGCTTTCTGACGAGCGTTCTGGAACCATACGACAATAACCCGGGTAGGGAGATTGAGAACAGTGGAGAGTTGTTCTATTTCATCATCTTTTGGATAAGCGTTTGTGTCAAAAAAGTCTTGTAGAACCCTAAGCTGGTAGTCGGTAAACCTCGTTCTAGAAGACCTTTTGCTGAACGATGCGTCCGATTTGTAATGTTCTAAAGAGGAGGGCTGTGGGTCGATTCTGATATCTTCCAAAACAGTTATGGGAGGGTTACTGAAGTTGTATGGCGAATCCTTATTTCGTTGCCGTTCCTTAAAAAGCGTGTTTCGAAACCAGTGCTTGATCACTTTTTGAGAGAGGCCAGATTTCTCTGCCATTTCTTGGATCTGTTCTTCACTCGGAGAATTGTTGATGTCAAAGTAAGCCCTCAGGATTTTTAGTTGGTCGTCTGTAATTCTTGTCCGTGGGCGTTTGAACTGAGAATGCCTTAAGAAGTTGGGATCTAATCCGAGCTGCTGTTGGCAAAGCTGGGTGAGATCGGCAGAGAGAGTGTCCATCTGGGGCAGCTGCAGGGCAAGCTGGGGAGGGAGTGCAGGGTGCTGCACGGGCTGCA